>CABEEJ010006085.1:17533-43239 GCA_901482245.1 Timema douglasi | reverse complement strand
GGGCCCTGCTGCCCATCCTGACCATCCGCATATTTGCACTGATGGGGCAGAGGGGAGGGGGAAAGGGTTGAGTAAGATAAAACAATGAGAGGAAATGTACTCGCATTCGGGTGGTAAATCGTTTATGGAAAATAAAATACCCAGTCGGGATTCTAACACCGAGCTCCCCGTTCACCTGTAAGCTAGACCAGACGAGGTTGACGCCTCAATCCTGTGGGGTCATAGTTGCGAGTCATGGATGCTTTTGGTACTTTACAAAGATTACTTATAATCCATTCCCGGTAGGAATTACTCTCTGAAAGGTCTTTTTCCCTACCAATATCCTACTATATAGTAGATTTCTGGTAGGGAAAAAGGCCTTTCAGAAAACAATTCCTACGCTGAACGGACTTTAAATATTTCTAATAATGACAGGAAAGGCGAAGGAGGCAATGGCATTTATTTACTGGCTTTCTGCCAGTACCAAAGCTTGGTTGGTAATCAATGCTGGTAAAATGATTACAGATCAACATTATTTCTAACCCGCTTCGATGAGCACGTGGTCTAACGCGCTATTCAAGCAGTAGACTAAACTGCCGATGACAGGGAGATTGAGGTTCGAATCTTGGTTGGCTGTACCAAGGGGTGTTTTTTTTTTCAAAATGTTTTTCCACTCTACCTCCACGTAAATGTGGATATATTTCATATAAATATAACCTTCGTCATCCCTAAAACTATTAGCTTAATCAGTAAATAAGCGTATAACCTGAACAGTTAGGAATAAATGGTGCTAAAAAAAACACTCGCTAACGGTGGCGGCCGCTCGGTTGGTATGGCTCGATGTCAGACTCCCGCCATGGAGTTTTTATTTTATCATCAACAAGTTAAAACATTTTCGCGGTGAGTATTAACAGGAACAAAAATGTAATTTTAAGTATTGCANAGTTTTTATTTTATCATCAACAAGTTAAAACATTTTCGCGGTGAGTATTAACAGGAACAAAAATGTAATTTTAAGTATTGCAAATGAAAATCGCGTATTTAAAAAAAAAAAATATGTGAAGATTCTATAAATGTTGTCAAGTTCCCTGACTTTTACCTTTTTTTCCGGATTTTCCAGGTCGCTGGACACCCCAATATAGTTTAATTTACATAAGAAGTTTTTTTTTAACAAAATACAAACCCATTTAGTTGCTGCCAAAATTGACAATATATCACTATATTATTAGTATTATTTTATATGTATTGATAATATCTATCAAAAGTGACAGTTGCAGATATTGTGAATATATGTAATTAGATCTATTTCTATCTGTCAAACAAAGTCCTTTCATTGAAAATTGGACTGTGTCATCAGTGACTAGATAAAAAAAGTGATTTTATGTAAGTAACACTCATTTTGGATTTGAAAAAAAAACAAACATGAGATGGGCTAGGAGACATAATATTACAAATACTTTTTCAAAATTATGGTCTTTTTTTTTTTAAGGAAATAATCTTCCACAGATAAGTAGACCCATACACCACGCACGAATGACACGAGCGTCTCCCCTCAATCACGCAAGCATTGGTTAAAAACCTTTACGAGTGATAAGCCAACCCGATAATATAAAATTTCTCTATCAATATTCAAAGTATTACCAAGCTCATTACACCTACTATGATTCTATTTATGATAACGCAAAATGTTTTGGATTTATAGTGTAGGTATATTTAATACTTGTTTATACTCGATATATTTAAATTAACATTCGACACGGATTGTCTGCGGATCTGTTTTCAAGCGTTTCATGCATAATAGTTAAACCTTGAAATGGGAACCGAACTCGAAACATTTGGATTGACACCCAAATGCTCTACTACTGAGCTATCCAGGTTGTTTACTATATTTTAATAACACGTTTAGTAGATTCTTCAAAGTGATTTATATATATAACCTCCATGGAATAAGAGTTCACGACATGCGCTAAGACACTAAACACTGTGTGAGTTCGTTGTTTAAATGAAGTGAAAATGGTTCTACCTTAACAATGAGTTTTCGTAAGTATCCCGTCCATGCTTATTTTTTAATTTTTGATATAGGTACAGTATTTTCGGAAATACGGACCAATCGATAATACGGAGTGGGTCGATTCCCAATTAGCCCGAAATATGGAGGCTTTAGTGTATTTTAATGATAGTATCGACAGATCTACTAGAATTATAATAACATAGGTTTTAAAAAAAATTGTGTTAGTCGCTAATTGTTTTAATTGTGTTACTTGAATTTTCATTGGTATGCAAGTTCATAAAATATATATTCTTTAAGGTTTATTTCCAAGGAAATGAGGATTAAAACTAAAGCTATAAGGTTAGGGGGAAAAAAAGTTTTCTATTGTGACAATGTATATATTTTTTCTTTGAAATAAATGCGGCTGTCATATGACACAACACAAATCTTTCTTCACATCATAAATAGAACTCGTGATGTCATAATTTACTCTTAACACTTCCACATAAACCATAATTTGAGATATAAAAGAAGAAGAAGACAAAAAAATAATCTGTGGTTTGTTTGTAAGCCCTGTGCGATACAGTTACGAGAAGACGAGCCACAAGAAACGAAATGCCAGGCACTTGACTTGTGATGACTTATGAATTATCTCATCAAGAGTTATGAGAGTTGTTTGTTTGGACAGAATAATATTAATTGTCGGAAGAGGCCTTGGTTTAGTTGACCCATGATAATATGCGTAAGCTCGTAAAACCGCGAGTGTGAAAATGTCAGTGACGCTATGCCCAGAAATAGATCCGCCTGTTAAGTGGATCGTATAGCAGTCAGATCTGCAACAATGGGATGGCAGGAAATACGTGGCGGGGCGGCCCACAGATTAGTTAGTGAGTTGAGATGCAACAGGTCATACAGAGAAATGGAATTAATAAGGAAACATTAAATTTAATTTTCTTGTAATATTGAACACTGGCGCAAGTGCCCGAAGTCTTTGCTTTAAACAGAAAGAAAAAAAAATCTTCATTTTATTTCTTCCAACCAACTTTTTAATAAATTTTAAGAAAATCAGATCTGAAAATTTAAAATTCCTGCTTCGAGGTGCATTATTATTATTAGCAGCACCACGTCTTACTACCCGTTCGGGTTATACGCACTTACGCTAATGTGTAATGGTAGGGTGATTGTGAGATGAAATGGAGGACCTACAGTTTAACGTGGAATCCGAACCACGGTGGAGGCCTGGCATTCCCCACATTCACAATATGTCTTGTCAGAGGGGAAGGAAGGGTTTGGTAATCAGATAAATCTTTACCGGGACCGAGGATTGAACCCCAACTGCCAGCATAGGAGTCTGACACCTTACCCCTAGACCGCCAGGTCACCCCTTTCGAGGTGCACATGTTTGCGCAAAGGAGCTACTACTACTACATCAATTTCTGTTTCCAGCCTCTGTCCTGGGTCAGTAGCTTCATATGCCTTATTATATAACTTAAGTCTAGGACAGACACACCATCCAGTCCCCTAATTTATCAAAGTGAAAGGGTAAACCTATATTTCACTAATGAAAAATTGCTAGGCCATGCCTAGATTCGAACCTGGGACCGTTAACTCAGTAGGCAGACATGATAACCGACTGAGTTAAGGTGTCGGATTGTAAGGGGGCTACTGATTTATAAATTCCAGACCTCTGGTTGCGATAAATATCGCGCAATGCCCAAGAGAGATAAACTCTCATTTTATTAATATAAAAGAAGTTAGAAGAAAATATACAGATAGATTATTTTATGCCTTGATATTTTCTGGTAAGAAATCACTTTTGAAAAGACAGATATACACTTTTTTAGCTATCAACGATAATAATGTGTGCATAAATTTGAGACAAAACAAACAAGTCCTCTATGAAATAGGCCGCATTTAAGATTAACGTTTAACTTTACTTTTTAAAATATTGATTAAATAAGCTGTTCTATATTTTAGGTTTTTATAGATAAAAGATTGGGATTATTAAAAATGTTTAGTTTTTTTTTTTTTAATTCTCTTTCAGAGGTTGTTTGCTTCATCTATAAATTTTTCTTTCTTTTTGTAGGTCTACTCGACAAACCATCGTCTAGAAATTCTTCTGCAAATCCTAATGTACCAGTAAACTTTCAACTGCTTTTATAAACAATAATTAATCTCTACTTCTGCATTTTTCAGATTCCTAAATATTTTAATCATTAGTAAGTGAAAAATATTTTGTCAGAAATAAATAAAATAGATAGTAAGTTATAAAACTATTTTTTTAGATCTTACCATGAATCTTTAGGGCCAAAAGAAAATATTTTTTTATTTCAAGAGTTTATGGAGGGTCCCCCCCCTCCCTCCTTAAATCAGGGCCTGTCTCATGGTGACCTAATTATTTAGTCTCTAAATACGGCTATTAGTTCAAAAGCTACGACGAGTATACCAACACATTCCTGGAAGTCAAAACCCGTTTCGGTGGCCGTGTGATCTAACGCGCTACTTTCGTAGTGGGTTAGACTGTTGATGAAGGGGAGATCGAGGTTTCGAATCTCGGTCGGGTGTACTGAGGGTGGGTTTTACAAAACTGTTTACCACTCTCCCTTAATGCAAATGCGGGTACACTTCCTATTAATATAACCTTCCTAATCCCTAAAACCATTATCTTAACTAGTATATAAACGTATAATCCGAACGGGTAGTAAGACGCTGTGCTTACAAGGCAGACCCGAGCATCTTAAGGTCCGTGAAGTTGGCAGCACCACTAAAGGCACAAATTCTGAAACCTATGCCAATATTTAGTGCTGAATTTGTGCCACAAGAATATCCTATCCCCATAATTTGTGCCGCCATAGTTTTCGTGAAAACGCCAAAAACACTCACAGTGGGTGCTGCTGGCAGCACCCATATCGGCACAAATTCTGAAACCCATGCCAATATTTAGTGCTGAATTTGTGCCACAAGAATATCCTATCCCCATAATTTGTGCCAACATAGTTTTCGTAAAAATACCAAAAAACAGTGGGTGCTGCTGGCAGCACCCATAACGACACAAATTCTGAAACCTATGCCAATATTTAATGCTGAATTTGTGCCACAAGAATATCCTATCCCCATAATTTGTGCCAACATAGTTTTCGTAAAAATACCAAAAAACAGTGGGTGCTGCCGGCAGCACCCATAACGGCACAAATTCTGAAACCTATGCCAATATTGAGTGCTGAATTTGTGCCACAAGAATATCCTATCCCCATAATTTGTGCCGCCATAGTTTTCGTGAAAACGCCAAAAAACACATAAGAGATGTTAAAAAAACAAACCAAGTGAGCATGTTTGAGCGTAATGCGATCACCAGCAGTCAAGTGGTGTAAATGAATGGCGGGGTTAGTCTATTGTGTGGTCCACACAGACTCTGCCAGGAAGTCTCTGCCCACAGCTGATAATTCCAGCCTCTACTACTCGTCTTGTGGGAGGAAGTGGAAGGACAGGCCAGGGCGTGGGGCGCGACACCCCAGGGGCCCGCACACATCATCATACCGACCAGTGTTAGGATAGGAGTGGAGGCATTCCGCCCGTATGCAGGAGAGGGATGGGGATCTGGCGGGACCTTTTGGGTTGTTGAGTGCGGTCTTTTCGCAAATGTTTGATCAATTAAGTATCTTCATCGTTTACAAATACTGTAATACATTCTCAAACAGCGTGTGTAATAGCTAATTTTTTTTCACATCGTTTTACTACCCTGTTCAGGCATATATAGCAATTACGAATCCAACACCTTACCTCAGTTGGTAGTGTGTCTGTCTACTGAGCTAAGGATCCTGGGTTCAATTCCTGGCATGGCTGAAAAATTATCATCGTGAAATGTGGATTTATCCTTTCACAGTGATGAATTACTGGCCGGGGGTTGGATGTTGTGTCTGTTATAAATTTAAGTTTGTTTATAATTAGTGTGCAGATATAATCAGTCGGTTCAGAAATTGCACGTTGATTAAATGGAAAAAAAAAGAAAAATAATTAATATAATGGGGTAGGAATTAAAAAGGAAGCATTTTAGAGATATCTACCAGCATTCGCGTGGAAGGAAGGTAAAAAACTATTTAGGAGAAACCACTCTCAGTAGACCTCAATCTTCCCGTATTCATCAGACCAGTCCAACACGAGAGTAACGCCTTAGACCGTGTGGCCACTGAACAGGGCTCACTATTACGTGTATTTGAGTGATGTTAGTTACTCTTCCATTCTAGACGAATGTTACTGCTCAAAGTTGTTATCAAACTAAGAATGAGATCACGGTATCTTCTGAAGCCATGTCATTGAAAGTAGAACTGTACCCGGGGTATCAATGAACGCCTTTGGGCGCTGACCCGACTAGCAGCCGGCTTGAGCAAATGTCAGGAGATAACAACGCCAGTTATGCTCGTCAAAAACCGCCATCTCAAGAGAAATTGGCTCAACAGATTGCGCTGTGATTGGCGGCATCATTAAAATGTACTACTTTTTTATATTTTTTAACAATAGAGTGTTGTTAGTTATCGCCAAGGTTCTAATCGTCACTTTGTGTCGACCTCTTGATAAACAACACAAATAGTTAAATGTTTCACTAAAAAAGGGGGGGGGTTACCGCTTCCACTTCTTACTACCCATTCGGGTTAACCGCTTAAAGAGGTCGCCTCGGTCAGTGAGAAAGTTTCAATAGCTGTCAGGCCATAAGGTTTAAAATACAATGGTCTGTGTCGTCCTGGAACAACTACTACCATATTTTGTACAGGCTTATACTCCATTTCGCCCTTCATCTACAACCACTAGTTGTCATGTAAATAATAAAGAGCGGAAAGAAACTCACGAAACCTCTTATCTCAAGGTAAAAGGAAAGCTTGCTCTTAGTTCTCAAATATCTTAAAATGTCTATGTTGTGAGCCTATAAAAAATACTGTATTTATTAGAGGCAGGCTAAGTCTAGTCTTTTTTCATAAAACCTGGTCTAATAGCTTCGCAAATATGCTTAAATAGTCATTAAAATTAGATGTCACATTTTCACACAATTTTTCCCATCAATAAAACTCAAATCATAGGGCTGTTAGAGAATAGGAGCTCTGTTGGAATATCTCGACTCTATTTTGGTGTGAGCTATATTTTGAAATAACGTATCATTAGGATTAAATATTGCCTCAGAGGTGAAGTCTGCGTGACAATTTCTAGCTTACCTAGGTGGCCCCCTTAAGGGAAAGGAATAATGAAGCTATAGGCCTAATTTAGAGGAAGTATGCCTGAATTTGCGCAGAGGAGATAGTGAAACCATTTAAGGAAAAAACTTCAGTACCCCCTATCAGCACTATAACCCCAATCTACCAGTTACTAGTAAACCAAACAAGACAACGATGACGCGTGTCTACCGGTACAGTATTAACAAGGAATATAAAATAGTCTATTTTAATCTAAACACTTGTAAAAGCAACTTTAAGACTTTGTAGGGAACCAATGTAAGTTGGAGCGTAAATAAAATCACAATTTTGAGAAGTCAAAATTGGCTACACGAATAGTGTAATGGACTCTGAATCTATCGGGTTAATTAAAGGGGCTATTTCCTACAGTATGGGTTCACAACCTATCTCTGAGCAAATGCTGATGTAAATCTCTAACAATTCCCCTTACTCTTCCCATTATTTTAACTATATAGTTTTAAGTAGCTGATAGTCAGTATTGACACTCATTTATAAAACATCCACAACTTCATTTCACTCAAGTTTAGTAACTTTAAGGTGACCTGGTGGTCTAGGGGTAAGGTGTCAGACTTCTATGCTGGTGGTCTAGAGGTAAGGTGTCAGACTTCTATGCTGGTGACCGGGGTTCAATCCTCGGTCCCGGCATAGATTTATCTGATTTCCAAACCCTTCCTTCACCTCTGATAAGACATCTTGTGAATGTGGGGAATGCCAGGCCTCCACCGTGGTTCGGATTCCACGTTAAACTGTAGGTCCTCGATTTCATCTCACAATCACCCTACCATTACACATTAGCGTAAGTGCGTATAGCCCGAATGGGTAGTAAGACGCGGTACTAATAATAATAATAATAATAATAGTAACTTTAAATTCGCTCAAATCCAAGTGTGTTTTTTCCCACTGTACATTTGAAAACTATTATTGAAAAAGTGTGTTCATGTGTGGACACATGTGGGTATCGTTCTTGTTAATAGCCTTGCGCATGACGTCACATAATTGCTCGGAATACACTCACTCGTTGGAAGGCGTTCCCAGCTTGTTGGTGGGTTGGAAACTGTTTCAGTGGCCAAAGTAATCCGTCTTGATGATGATTTGTTCCTCTCTGTGCAACCCTGACCCATCATAATGTACATTACATCCGCCATAGGAGCGCTGATAGCTGACAGCTATCAAAATATTTGTATTATTATTATTATTATTATTATTATTATTATTATTATTATTATTATTATTAGCACCGCGTCTTACTACCCGTTCGGGTTATACGCACTTACGCTAATGTGTAATGGTAGGGTGATTGTGAGATGAAATGAAGGACCTACAGTTTAACGTGGAATCCGAACCACGGTGGAGGCCTGGCATTCCTCACATTCACAAGATGTCTTGCCAGAGGTGAAGGAAGGGTTTGGTAATCAGATAAATCTTTGCCGGGACCGAGGATTGAACCCCGGCCGCCAGCATAGAAATCTGACACCTTACCCCTAGACATTTGTATTACAAATATCGGTTGATAAACACTAATGTGGAGATAGTTATTATTTTCTTAGTAATACTATATTATCAATCAAAAGTGTGAATAAACGTTTATAATAATACTTTCCTAAGGGTTACTGTATAAATTGGCTTTTTATTAACCTATTGACAGATAAAAAAAATTAATACAAATATTATATTTTTTTGTCTCGTGGTTGTGACAGCAAGAAAGGTTATGGTGCATGAAATAATAAATTAAAAAGTATTATATTCACATTAGTAAATATTTTCTTATAATCTGCCACGAAAATAAATAAATACATTCTTTTTATAACGTAACGTAGAGAAAAATCCATATAAATTGTTAGCTTCAAAGTAAAAAGTTTTCATTTTGTAAACACATGCGCACGAAAATAAACGGATACAATTTGTATGACGTCATCAACCACCCTTGTTTCGTCTGGTTTGCCATCTTAGTTTGTGAGGAGAACCCAGCATTTTAGAAGCATTCGTTTGTAAAGGATTTTTAAATGAACTACAGATTCCACTTTTCAAAAAAAATCAAACATCCAAAAAGGTTATTTTAATAAGTTAGTATTTAAAAAATGTAAAAACGCTTTAAAAATCATTTAAAAAAATTGTTTTCTGTGAAAGTTTTGACTACCAAAAGTGACAACAATTCAACAAAAGGTCTTGCAGATCATATGATTTGGCGAATGGATACACGAGAGTAACTTAGCTGTCAGTATTGGCAAATGGGCCCGTACATTTGATACAAGTCGGTTAACAAGTGGCTCCTGGCATGACCTCGCATCTGGATGATTATATTAACACTCGGAGTTGAAATCAAGGTCTATACCCCAAGTTAAACAGATCAAAAAACAATTGAGACGACAAAAATTGTTTATTTTAAATATTAAAACCCATTTTGACTAAATCTTACTAAATGTTTTTGGTACACTTCAAGTTACTCGGCACAGATCATATATTGAGATCTGATTTGGAAGACCTGAGTTTGGTCCTAATCTGAATGTACTAGGGGTTGTCCCCTCCCCTTCCTTCCAATGTTGCTCCACAGTATTTTTCAAAATGAAAAGTTTTTTTTTCTTCTTTAAAATCCTTCTTCCTGATTCTGTTAAAAAGCCTGTATAGCTGTCACCTTGAATTTTTCTAATGTGTATAATGCTATAAGTTTTGTGTATGGATTTGTAATCCTGGTCTTAAAATGTATTAGTTATAATAATTATATTGTAAACTGATATTAAAATTATTTACGATATTGTGGGTAGTGGGTAAAAGTGGGGGAGGGTTGAATGACCCGCTTGCAGGGTCCACCTCCTGGGTGGGCTGATGATAACAATAGTTATATTATTTACATTTTAATAGTATAGAGGTTTCGTTGTATTCTGGTAAAAAGAAACTCTTAGAGAATCTAAACATCAATGGTCAACATTTATAACATTTTAGAGCTATTATTATTATTGTTTTAAAGTATTTGATAATATCTATCAAAATTGACAAATGAAGATCATAATATGATTTGACGTCTTATTATATTAACATTGTTCTAATAAAGTTTGTAGATGTAAAAAAAAATCTCTTCAACAGTTGAATGGTCTAAGGCGTCAGTCTCATGTAAGAGTGAGCATGCTGTTGAAAAGATCGAGGCTCGAATCCCGTTCAGGTCTACTGAGGGTGTTTTGTCATAAATGATTTCCCACTCTCCTTCCATGCAAATGCAGGTGTATTTCCTTTAAAATTCTTCCTTCCTCATCCCTACCCCATGTATAATATACGTATAATCGTAACAGATAGTAAGACGCGTTGATTTTAAAAAAAGTTATTTTTAATCTAAATTGGAGTATAGATCTTTGTTGTCTTTTTTGTAGTGTCAGGTGATGCTTGAAGGGCTCCATATACGGTACTTTACACGCCCGACCCTTGCGGTTCCTTGGAAATATTGATGAAAAAACTGTCACCAAGCTGTATCTATTTAGGGAAAGTTGGCGATTATACGGACTCTGATCTTATTTGCCAGATCGTTTCCAAGCTAGGCTACATTTGCAGAAGAGACCGACTGTCCAGTCCTCTGGTTATGGCAGGGCAGGCAACTTGTCCACGCTTCAATAACCTCGCACTCCCTCAGTTCTCTCAACTCGCCGATGATGTAATGAGTATGTGTGTACGTGTGTGTGTGTGTGTGTGTGTGTGTGTGTGTGTGTGTGTGTGTGTGTGTGTGTGCATGACCACTGTACAGGCCATAAAAAACTGTGGTGGTGGTCCTGCAGTTTCCGGGATGGATCCTACAAGACACACAAGCAGGAAGGGAGGGACGGGGTTATCACATCTCAGATTAACAGAAAGGGAGGGGGGGAGGGCGATCGTGGACTATCACCCTTAGGACGATGAACTCCCGACATTCTTGGAACATTTTTTTTTATTATTACATGACAATAATCTTTGGTCATATTTTCTTCCTTTTTTATAGTTTTTTTTGTATGTCGGCTTTTAAATGGAGGGATTGAGTGCCTAAGATGCCACCCAAAGAAGTAAATGTTATTCCAATCTCTCGTAGTATGAACTAGTACTATGCCATTTAAATATATCTCTTTGTTAATTAAATTACCTTGTTTAGTTTGTATTTCTTGATTTTCATATTGGCCACAAACACTGACTTGGGCAGGACGCTATGGCCACTATTCCGAGCTGCAAAGCCTTTTTTTGGTTCATCACACCATCTTAGAGTTAGCTGACACGTGATAGTCGTCCACAGGATAATCTGGACACGAGAACTGAACCAAGGACCTTATTCCTTTGAGTGACAATTCTCTACCACTGAGACATCCTTGTTCGTCTTGTATCCAAGCCTACTTTTCACTCGAGACTCAAGAGTATTGGATTGCATAGGCAAATGGTCCGGGTTCATTTCCTGTGTCCAGGATGTTATTTTCCCTTTTATTGAAACAGATGGAAGTTGTTTCACGAAATACAAAATGTATACTTACGGAAAAATCGGGTTTCTTTAGTATTCCCACGTTTTCAAGACATTATTTTAATAGCACATCTTGTTATCAAATGTTGTTTTATTAATTACTAATGAATTTGTCACGAAAAAACAATCTATGGCGTCTGCCTGCAATCGAGCCATACTAACCAAGCAGCCACCGTCTGTTGGCTATAATAGTGCCAACTTTTTGTGGATAAAGGGTATCAGCACAATGAAACCTCCAGCCATTAATCTCAGTTTTTTAGACTGGCATCGCTAATTTTTCGTTCAAGTAACTTATTTGTCCTCACAAGGCTTGGTTTGACCCGGTTCCAGACTGCTTTACATGCACCAGGGATCGAGCCTAGGACATCCTGATATGTAGCCAGGAGCTGTGACCACTTGAACACAAAGGTAACTTTAAATAGGGTGGCCTGGCGGTCTAGGGGTAAGGTGTCAGACTTCTATGCTGGCGGCCGGGGTTCAATCCCAGGTCCCGGCACAGATTTATCTAAATACCAAACCCTTCCTTCACCTCTGACAAGACATCTTGTGAATGTGGGGAATGCCAGGCCTCCACCGTGGTTCGGATTCCACGTTAAACTGTAGGTCCTTCATTTTATCTCACAATCACCCTACCATTACACATGAGCGTAAGTGCGTATAACCCGAACGGGTAGTAAGACGCGGTGCTAATAATAATAATAACTTTAAATACATTCAAGATATGACTATGTTTTTGTATTTGTGTGAAAACTACAAGGCTAGCCGTCTGGATAATATGTTTGAATCTAACGGCTGGAGGTAATCACAGAGCAATGGAGGTGCTCTTCCGCGATATACTTTTAGAGCCTCTCTTTAAGTGTAAAGTGATACGGTTTATGATCCCATCACTTAAATCTATACGCATTTGTTTAACGTCAACAATATGCTATCACTAACACGCTTCCGTGGCCATATGGTCTAATGTGCTACTCTCGCAGTATACTAGACTACCGATGATCGGGGGATCGAGTTTTGGATCTCGGTCAGATGTATTGAGGGTGGGTTTTCCTAAATAGTTTTCCACCCTCCATCCACGCAGATGTGGATATATTTAATATAAAAATAGTCACCCTAATCCCTAAAACCATTAGTATAATTAGTACATAAGTGTAAAACCCGGGCGGGTAGTAAGATACGCTGCTAAGAAAATCGACCCTTTCCGAAAAATTGTCCAAAGATTCTACAAAGATCTTTTCTTGACTATAGAATCGCTTTGAAAAGGTATATATAATTAAATTAACACGACACATGCTAAAACAATATTTTAATACGTTATTTCTGGTAATTAACAATGGCAGTGGTTTGGTATGTCATATCCTTTCAAAACCAGTAAAAAAAAGCTAATTTATGTTCAATCCTTGTCCTGTTATGTGAAAAACAGTACTTATTAACAGGAATGGAATTTCAGAAAAAAACAAAACCCTGGTTTTTCCGTGACCCAAAGAGCCAACTTTTCCCAAATAAAAGCTAAAATCAAGACTGGAATTGAAAAGGATGATAAAAGGCCCAAAATAATCAATTTGTTAGAAATAATTATTTTTTTGAATCCATTCAAAAATAAATAAACAGTCTTAATTAAGAAGAGTGATTATTATGTAATTAAGATATCAGTTTTCTTGGACAGCTACATTTACTTTTTTCCTAACCAACTTCAAAACTCTGATTTTTGACTGACAGTTATAATAATTTGTTTTTATATTTCCAAGTTTTTCATATATTCCCCGACTATGGCCACCATGTTTGTTGTCCAGTTTAATATATTTTCTCTGACCAATTACAAACCGCCCTGATAGTTCCTGATAGTTATAAGGTCCCAGACCTATCCGGGTTTATTTATATTTTCCTAGAGAATGGTCATCCTAATTATTGTATTAGCTTATGGTACAGAAGTCTCTTTCCAATGAAAGTAATAATTTGTTCCTAAAACGAAGTAAAGAATTATTACGAACAGACTGGCTATGAGTCCGCCGGACTCTCAGGGTCAATGAACTTTCTGATCTAGTTCAAAAGACAAAGACAAGACATTCATGCGTTTTGCTCGAAGCCGAGTTCAGAAGCTGGGTCCAGAGGCGAACAGATGTTCAGATGTTATCGGTACTACTAAGACCAAGGCCTGTTTTTATAGAAGCCGGCATCTATTACAAAGCGGCGGAGGGATCTAAAGCATCAGCTGTGACAAACACAAACCTCCTTTAAATATCTGTACGATATCACCTTGATAGGATCGTATAACCCGAATGGGTAGTAAGACGCGGTGCTAAAAAAAAACTACATCACTCAGGAATGTTGTCCAAATCTCTTTTAGTCGTTTTCAGGAGACGTGGTTAAAAAATTAGTTGAGGCAAACTTTTTTTTTTTGCATTATGTCTTACTACTCGTCCAAAGAAACCGCGTTAAATTTATTTAATGGGATAAAAATTAAGACGATGTAATGTAGAGAGGATGTATCCAATTTTGCATAGGGTGAGAGTAAAAAATCTTCAGTACACCCATTTTGGGGATTCGAACACCGACAACCCTGTTACCGGGAAAACCAGACCACATCAGAAAGACGCCTCAGCCCATATATCCATCGACTTGAGTTTCAGGCAAACTCGTTAGTTATGTACTGTAGAGTTGTAATGTAGGCTCTTTTAGAGCATCTGCTAAAAATTGGAACAACAAAACTTTACAAAGGTCACTGTTTTTTTATCTTATGGCTGTCTGAAAGGGGCACCAACAGCTGCACAGTATACGGCTTGGCGTATGAATACAAGTCTCGCCCTATCTGTCATTAGGAACAATCGTTTACTGTTGCAAAATGGGCCAGCTATTATTTTTTACTTGTACTTTTTGACAAAATGTTATTTTATAGTGAACTGTTTAGAGTAGTTTAAAAAGAGATATTTTNTACCCCCCCCCCCCCCTTCAGATGAAATACAAAGGGTGGACTAGATATTACGCAGAAACTTATTCCACTATTCACACGACACTGATAAAAAAAATAAGAGTTAAGAGTTTGAGTAACAGTTTTTTTTTTTAGTTTCTGGTGTAAATGACCAAGTGAAATAATATTCTGAATTTCAAAGTATGTTTAGGAATACATAATATGTATAATTTGATTAAAAAAACTTTCAGTAATTGAAATTAAAAGAAAACTACTTAACCAATTTTGACAAACAAACATTCAATTTTTGTTTTTACTAAATGGTTTTCCACTTTGCCTCCACGCAAATGCAAGTTCACTCCCACTAAATTCAACCTTCCCAATTCCTAGTCCGTTAGCGTAATTAGTAATTAAGCGCCCGAACGAGTAGTAAGGCGTGGTGCTAAATAAATAAAATAAATAAATAATCATTCATTTTTAAATATTAGGGGGCAAAAACAAATAGTAGCGTCCAACGGAAAAACAGTTTTCCTAGATAATTTCCAACTTTTCTTCTGTGTGCGCAGTGGCTCGTCTGTACATCATCTTGGAAACCATGATTTATGTATCATTTTAAATCGGTAAATACAAAATTTATCTTTGTATCCATCTAATTTGCCAGTAAATTAAATATAATGTTCTACTCTACAAAATTGTTAGGATTTTAGATAGACCCTACAGATCTGGTAAAGTGTAGTTTTAAAGCTATCATCTAGGAGTAGAAGGGGGTGGGGGATCCAGATTCGCTTAAAATTAAAAATCGAAAGCTAAAAAGCTATGCAAAGTCGATATCTTTTGACGAGTAAACCTTTACCTAAAATGAGGACTCATTCCATATTAATTTTCCCAACAAAAAGTTTTTGAAAACATTCAACATTCATCGCTGCAACAATTCGCCAGTCTAATTGATTCCTTGACGCGGTTGATTTAAGTTGCAGAGCTATTGGCTGTGGGCCAGACGCCTTCTCACACCTACAACACGCCCAGTAGATCAGTGCTGCGGATAGTATTCGAACATTCATTAGGCGTTTAAAGCGTTCATCATAGAAATCACGTGACTTTGGAGTTTTAGAGTTTAGACAAATCCTTTTGCACTTGCGCATAAGATATTTTTACTTTATCTCCACCCCTTGGAGAGAGAGTAGTATTGTGATCATCAAAAAAATCAAGATTTTAATGTACTACATTTCATGACTCCGTAAAACAAAATAAAAAATAAATTTATTATTATTTAGCACCGCGTCTTACTACCCGTTCGGGTTATACGCTTTAAGTACTAATTACGCTAATGAATGAGGAATTGAGAAGGTTGAATTAGAGGAAGTGAGCCCGCATTTGAGTGGAGGTAGAGTGGAAAACCATTTAGGAAAAATCACCCCCAGTTCACCCGACTGAGATTCGAACCTTGATCTCCCCATTCTCAGCAGTCGGGCTCAACACGACTAGCGCGTTAGCCAACTACGCCACCGAGGCGGGTGATATTTTTTATGCAAATGCCGTCTATCTGTGTGTTTGTATCTTGGCTAAGAGCCATTTTTCTTATCGGGCTAAAACTTATTATCCGTGGTTTTCATAAGGTTCCCCAGATAGTTATTTGTAGTTTGTTATCCAACCCGAAAATTAAGGGTATGGTTTACTTATGGACTAAAATAAAGAAAGAAATCGATTTTCTGGAAATAGCCTTTGACAAATTTTAATTAAAATTCGTATCCAGGCATCGTTAAACATAAAAAAACAGAGGCACAACTAATTTCCCCCATAAAATGACTTCTAGGGTAGTTAATGAAAGCGGATACCTCCAAACTTGATATATCCACGATCCTTTGATATTAAAAATAGCACAATTTTATTTGAAATATATTTTTACTAAACCAATAGTTTTTTTTAGGTATAAGCAAATGTACTATTTTTTAAAAGTAAGGTATTTGAAATGGGTAGTTTATTGTAATGCTCTTTGGTGGACAGAAATGTTCTTCTTTCCGTATTTTTACAACGGTGAAAATCATTTAAATTATGACCTTTGGTAGAATGCAATGCTATTATTTTATTGTGCTTCTGTAACAATATATATGATATATTATTTAGTATGACGCATCTTACGAGTTTTAAGTTAAATATCTTCATTTTTAGGTGAATGAAAGGGAGAGAGTCTTCATGGTGCAGCGGACCATTTATTTTAATGTTCTTTAGTGTTGAATAATAGCGCTTTATCCTTAATTAATTTAAAATAATAAAACATTGAGCCATCAGTCATTAATTTACGACCAACGAGAACAAATCAAATATCAGAGTGATACAGTTTCAGAATTTTAGATAAACATATAACGTTAAGCGATTTAAATTATATTTAATAAATTAGATCTACTAATAAAAATTTGGAATGCATAATTTTAAAAACTGACTGAAATGATAGTAGTATCTTTTGTTACAATCCTTTCAGTACAGTCCTATTTTTATAGGAAGCAGCTTTTTAAAAAATACCTTTTTTGTGGCTTAAATTGTTAACATTTTACAATATTATTTTACATAATTATATTTATATCTGTAAAAAGTGACAGCTGCATATAACATGACTTGACGTTTGAATACGTTAAAGTAGATCTAGTCACTTTTATAGCTGTCGGATAATGTTCTTCCTATGAAAAATGTACTGTAGATATCTTGTCCACGTTATCGTAACTTTCCTCTTGTATGACGTCACAAAACGCAATCTAAAGCCGGGTCCAGACTAGAACAGAACAACGACGTGTGGACGGTTTTTCGAAGAGAACATTGCAACAAAGTGTGTTCGCTGTTCTGTTTGACCCCGATCCACCATAATAATCTCTTTTATTTTAACAAAGTGTAGAATAATGGAGTGGATGAAAGAAGGACCAATGTAGCTCATAGACGTCTATAAGCCACGTAAGCTATCTGGAGTTCTAAGGATCCAGATAACTACAGTAAAATAGGATGTGTGAGAGGAGATTGAGGCTGTGATGGACAAAGATGTGCCAATAAGCTCGACCCACTGTATACAATTCTACTTTGGTATAATCTTGTCATCCACCATCGGCAGGTTTTTGGTATTTTATTGTTTTGGTGGTAATGGATAGATATGTATGCTATCACTGCTACTTGCACACGCGTATTAATCGCATCACAGATATCGTGGCACCTTAGCTAGATGGAAATAATTATGGAGCTAACAACTATGTGAACATGTTGAGAACATGTTATGTGCGAGTGTGGACACTCCGGTTACAGAGAACAGAATATTAATATGTTCGTGAAAATGTTCGTGTTGATTGTTCTATACGTTGTTCTGTTTTAGTCTGGACACTCCAACTACAGCGAACAGAATATTAATATGTTCGTGAAAATGTTCGTGTTGATTGTTTTGTACGTTACACTGTTTTAGTCTGGACCCGGCTCAAGATGTCCTGGTTTTATGCATGTGTTGAAGAGCTGTATCTTAACCATTTGACTTAGTATATTTGGTTGTTGCGTAATGTCGTGATTAGATATAACTATAAAATTATCTTGATTTGAGTTTGAAAAAAACCCAACAATAATTGATATTATTTTACTGAGTGGGCAGTAATTATATAATTCAAAAACAACAACATTATGAGTTGATTTATAAAATGAACAAAAGGGCTGATCATGAGGTTGGTGTGCTTGACTTTAAGCCCGGGGTTAGCTCTTGATCGGTTAAACTCGTGTTTCAAATAGTGACTTACTGTATACCTTTTTTTTAAATTAATTGATGCGTTTAAGATAAAGGTCACTAAAGACTTATTTTAAGGGGTAACTTTAAGTAAATACACGTGAATGAACGTGGTAAGGGAAAACCGTAAAGATAAATCTCATTTGGAACCCACCTTCCATTCAGTACCGGGCCGAAATTCAAACCATGACCTTTCAAACACCGGAAATCATGTCGTTTTGAAATTTTGACGCCTTGAACCGTATGAAAACCGGTGCTGGTCCCACCATTTCTCTGTCAAGAGTTTATTATCCACAAATAAAGTTCGTAGCTGAGGGGAGCATAAATTTGTATCGAAGCTATTATGTATTTACTTTTTCTTTAATTTTAAATTTAAGGATAGTTTATTGTGTGTGAATATGTGTAAAGGCACACCTTTAGAATATCAAGTCGTAAACCTAGTCTAGTAATGTATACTATGCACGCGACACATCTTCATTGCTCTATATTTAAGTCCTAATTCATCTGTTTTAATCTTAAATTAAAATCATTTGTCATCTTGGGGAAGGATGGCAATATATTACTTGAACTACCCTTAAATTACTAGTTTCCTGGGTGGGCCATTCTCCCTCAACAATCAACATACATCCTTCATCATTCCTCCCCCACTTACACCCCTTAACCCCAACTGAGACACTACAGTGAATACTATCTCTGAGGGAACTGTATAGTTACTATTGGGAAACAGCGTTGCCATTTTCTTGTTTTCATGTGGTTAGTCTTCCTTTTAATATAAGACAAGTTTCGCAATGCTGGTTCGTCGAGGTTGCCAGTAGCTCCCTTTTATCCCCCACACACCACCTTCTGACGTATCTGAAAACGCAATAAACTGGTCTTACGATGATGGGGCAGTTGAAGTCTGAATCCCAGTCGGGTGTGTTGAGAATAGGGGTGTGCAAAGCTTCGAAATGTTAAAGTTGAAGGTCATATATCTCCTTCGCTTCAACTTCGACACCCACAACAACCTTTGCATCTTCGAAATATTTTAAAGAAAGAAGAAAACTTGGATATATTATGAACATATTTGATGTAGCTCACTAATATTACATATTTCAACATTAAATACATATAATAATTTTTTAGAAAATCTACAAAAGAGTATTTTAACCGCGACGTATGATTAAATGACATACACACCGAAAATATGGGTAAATTCAGATCTCCGCATACAATAATATTGTGTGCCCATTTTGTTCTCTCTCTAAGCCTTTCTCTTTACCTAGATGCACATAATGGATAGTTTGAAAATTTAAAGTAGAGTTACATGACAACAACAAAACCTTATATTCGATTTAGACTTTATTTTGAATGTTTCAAATTTTGCTTCGACTTCGCTTTGTCTTTAAAAAGTGACCTACGCACACCCAAGTATGAGAATTTTTTTCCCTAAATAGTTTCTCACTCTCCCGCAACGTAAATTCGGGTGCATCTCCTCTAAACTCTACTTTCCTCAATATTATCCCATTAGTGCAAATATGCAGATACCTCGAACGGAAAGTGAGACGTTGTGTAAAAAAAAAAAATTACAAATAAAATCGTCTGTTAAGACTCTAAAACAACAAATCTGTCTCGAGGTGAGTTTAAGTCTAAACCAATCACACAACATGTCCGCCTCATCGGCGCGAACTGTTCTGCTGAATTGCAACTCGACTTTATATCGTCCGTTCTGCCTGAGAACTTAGGCAGGAGAAACCCAAGCAAATCTCAAATCAATGCGCATGCGCTGTAGAGCTAAAAGCAAAGCAGGCAGCTTCGTTGGATGATGCGAGGAGATTTGAAATATCCCGGTAATAGAACGCGTGTGTATCGATGCCACGACACTACATTATAGTTTGATAACATCCAGCTTGACAACAAGTATTTAAAATATATGTTTATCCACTAGAAAATAAAATATAATGATAATCGGCTGTTTTAAGTTTGCTTTGCAATACATCATGGGTCAACATACAACGTGATAATTTGCTGCGCCACTAAAACAGAGTCTGTTATCCACTCTCGACGAACGTGTTGATCAAGCTTTGTGTCAGTAATCGACGTTCGTAGCTGTAAGAACGGTTCGACCCAGACAAGTTGTGAGCTATGGGACCTTGTCCGACTCCCACTCCCGTGACTGCAAGGTGCAGCTGTGGTACGAGCATCAACATGCAACACAATGGCTGTCTTCACTCTATCCACCACTTGTTGGACCGCTATGGACATGTTCATATAGGCTATCCGCCGTAGGAGTGGTGGTAACTGAAAGCTAGAAGCTTCCAGATCTACTCTCATGCGCCAAACCATTATGATCTGTAATACTATATATTGAGCTACTGTCGCTTTTGGAAGTCGAAACTTTCACAGCAAACAATTTAAAAAAAAATTCTTTTAAGGTGAGGTTTTTTGGCGTGGAAATGCAGAGACAGGGGAACAAACGGTTAGCTTCAATAATGTTTATTGTTTTGCAATTTTATTTTCGGAAACAGTTTGTTCAATAATAGAAGCGTGTTGATTAGTTATACATTTTATATACACACCTCCTTTATAAATTTAACAGTGATCAACTATGCTGGCGGCCGGGTTTCAATCCTCGGTTCCGGCAAAGGTTTATTTGATTACCAAACCCTTCCTTCACCTCTGACAAGACATATTGTGAATGTGGGGAATGCCAGGCCTCCACCGTGGTTCGGATTCCACGTTAAACTGTAGGTCCTTCATTTCATCTCACAATCACCCTACCATTACACATTAGCGTAAGTGCGTATAACCCGAACGGGTAGTAAGACGCGGTGCTAATAATAATAATAATAATAATAATAATATTAATAATAATAACAGTGATCAAATATCAATAATGTTGACATCTTTTAATATAAAACTACCGACTGCATAACAACAACAAAATGTAACACCTAATAAACATTGATACATTATCTTAGAAGAGGTGATGAAAATATTACTATAAAAATTTCACTCGTTCTCGAGAAAACTGAAATTTCCAAACGAACCGGGTATGGTTTTTTCCGCAAGACCTGTCCGGCAGTAGCATTGCCGTGATCCAGCTGTTTTTGTTGGCGTGGAAGGATACTTTGGTCGGTTGTGAAGCCACGCCATGGCTTTCACCCTCACGCCCACCATCCCACAAAATAATTTTTAGACTTGCACTCGGACCAAGGACCTTAAACGTAAAATCATCAAATATTTGACGTAAATAATAGCAATCCAAAACAACTTGATATTCTATAAAGTGTGCTAGATATTTCGTCACCCGAGAATGCAAGTGTTCTATCTCCAAAATGGTTAAATTTGAGATATTTGGTGTATACGTTTATTTAGAATGCATATGATCCACCTGTGGTGAAATTGAGACTATTAAATAATTACTTAAGAAGATACAAGCTCGAGTTGTCTTCTAGTAACATTGGTTTTATACACAAGGTCAAACTTCAATGCTCTTTTACACAAAAGTGAAAAATTGGACATAGAACACTTGCATTCTCGGGTGACGATTATAGTAATGGTATCTAGACATTATAATAAAACACAATAGTAAGCGTTAAACGTGATATTATTTAATAATTTTAATACAATACAGTAATATACGATTTACAGATAACTACAATTGTGTTGTTTGGAGAGAAAAATTTCTAACAAGGTAGATTTAGCATGCAAAATAAAAAGGGTTTAATGTATTCTCGTGGGGATTTATGTACTTATCATTAAACATATTTCAAATATTTGTATTATAAACAAATAAGTTTCTGTTTACTAAATAGCTCAGTCCTCAAATCAGCTTTGTAGAATTTTCTAAGAATGATGGCTCTCATAAATTTGCAGAGCATAATGTGCTGGAGAATCACAAACATTTCTGCGAGTGTGTGAATGAAAAAGAATATATATGATATGTACACGCACGCCAGCAACATTGCGTATCACACGCACCTCCATATGCGACGAGTGTTTACAGCCAGCCCACGCAACGCCCCTGGTCTCGGCGCAAGAGTGACACAAGCGTTCGTTGGCCGGTATGTGAACAGGTGTGTCCTTGCTTGCACCATACCGCGAGTGGGAGCTCTAACTGGCCGAATGATCGGGAACTAGGTGTTTATTTTTTAACAGTGGGGGTCAGGTTCTCAAGATACGTAAACAACTACAAGTGAGTAGGCCCAGAATATAATAGTGTATGGACTACTTTACTCTGTACAAGCTTGGGGACATTTAGAAATAACCGGTGAACAGTAGACCTCCCTCCCTCCATGTTATTATCGTTACTACAGTCTTACTAGTAGTTCTAAGAACAGTAGACCTCACTCTTTCAGTGTTATTATCGTTACTAGTCTTACTAGTAGTTCTGTGAACAGTAGACCTCACTCCATGTCATTATCTTTACTACAGTCTTACTAGTAGTTCTGTGAACAGTAGATCTCACTCCCTCCATGTTATTATTGTTAATACAGTCTTACTAGTAGTTCTGTGAACAGTAGACCTCCCTCCATGTTATTATCGTTACTACAGTCTTACTAGTAGTTCTGTGAACAGTAGACCTCCCTCCATGTTATTATCGTTACTACAGTCTTACTAGTAGTTCTGTGAACAGTAGACCTCCCTCCATGTTATTATCGTTACTACAGTCTTACTAGTAGTTCTGTGAACAGTAGACCTCCCTCCATGTTATTATCGTTACTACAGTCTTACTAGTAGTTCTGTGAACAGTAGACCTCCCTCCATGTTATTATCGTTACTACAGTCTTACTAGTAGTTCTGTGAACAGTAGACCTCCCTCCATGTTATTATCGTTACTACAGTCTTACTAGTAGTTCTGTGAACAGTAGACCTCCCTCCATGTTATTATCGTTACTACAGTCTTACTAGTAGTTCTGTGAACAGTAGACCTCCCTCCATGTTATTATCGTTACTACAGTCTTACTAGTAGTTCTGTGAACAGTAGACCTCCCTCCATGTTATTATCGTTACTACAGTCTTACTAGTAGTTCTGTGAACAGTAGACCTCCCTCCATGTTATTATCGTTACTACAGTCTTACTAGTAGTTCTGTGAACAGTAGACCTCCCTCCATGTTATTATCGTTACTACAGTCTTACTAGTAGTTCTGTGAACAGTAGACCTCCCTCCATGTTATTATCGTTACTACAGTCTTACTAGTAGTTCTGTGAACAGTAGACCTCCCTCCATGTTATTATCGTTACTACAGTCTTACTAGTAGTTCTGTGAACAGTAGACCTCCCTCCATGTTATTATCGTTACTACAGTCTTACTAGTAGTTCTGTGAACAGTAGACCTCCCTCCATGTTATTATCGTTACTACAGTCTTACTAGTAGTTCTGTGAACAGTAGACCTCCCTCCATGTTATTATCGTTACTACAGTCTTACTAGTAGTTCTGTGAACAGTAGACCTCCCTCCATGTTATTATCGTTACTACAGTCTTACTAGTAGTTCTGTGAACAGTAGACCTCCCTCCATGTTATTATCGTTACTACAGTCTTACTAGTAGTTCTGTGAACAGTAGACCTCCCTCCATGTTATTATCGTTACTACAGTCTTACTAGTAGTTCTGTGAACAGTAGACCTCCCTCCATGTTATTATCGTTACTACAGTCTTACTAGTAGTTCTGTGAACAGTAGACCTCACTCCCTCCATGTTATTATCGTTACTACAGTATTACTAGTAGTTCTGTGAACAGTAGACCTCGCTTCCTCCATTTTCTTATCGTTACTTTTTTCTTTTAGCGCCTTAGACCATGCGGCCACCAAATCAGGCCTTACCGTTACTAATCTCAAGAATTCTCTTTGGATTTCAAGTTTAAATATCTCCTATAATTTCTCCTAAGATTTAAAGTTGATATTTTCCCTAGGTGATCAAGTTAAGAAATAAAACAAATTAATACCATAGTCACCCGCTTCGATATACGCATGGTCTAAGGCGCTGCTCTCGCAGTTGACTAGACCACTGATCATGGAATGATCGAGGTTTGAATCTCGGTCGGGTGTATTGAGGGTGGTTTTTACAAAATAGTTTTCTATTTTCCCTTCACGCAAATCTGGGTACACTTCCTCTAAATATATCCTTCCTAATCTCTAAAACTAGCGTAATTATTACATAAGCGTATAACCCGGATGGGTAGTATGACACGAAGCTAAAAAAAACATAGTTAACAATACATTATATTAATATATAATAACATTAAGGGGAAAATACCTATGGTACCGCCGGGAATTGAGCCTGGGACCCCCAGGTTCGTAGCCAGGTGCACTGACCATTACACCACGGGGCCGGATCTAGCGGAATGATACTTACCTACATTCCCACCGTGGATAAGATCTACTTGTGTATCACATCTTGCAACAAGCCTGCTTGTTTAACCGGGAACAGTTTGTGGCGGCAATATGTGGACTAACGAGCTGTCACTCTATGTTAACCTTCTGAGTCAACACGAGACTGGAATGTTCGTCTGGAACATTCTGATCAAGGAGAGGCTGTGTCTACCCGCGAATCCGACACACGCTAAGAACTACCAGCCCTTAAGAGGAAAATCCTAGAACTCACTCAGAGATATCAACATAAGCCCTTAGAGCAGCGGTTCTCAAACTGTGGTACGCGAGAAGCTCTCAAAGAAAAATTGGCCAAAATACAAGACATGGTGGGGAATCTTTCTAGGAGACCGAGGAAAATGTCCTCTTTTGATTACCTGATAAACTTGTCCCCCATTGTCACCAAACTGTTTATTATGCCTTTCTCAATATCGTATATGAGAGTGGTTTTTCACCAATGATGTACTTAAAATATAGGTACCGCTATAGGATGAATTTGGAGCCGGACTTTCGCTTGAAAGTTTCAACTGGGCAACCAGACATGTTGTGTCACTGAAAAACTTTGAGGATTTTTAATCTCTCAACTCTAGGTTTAGGATTTTTTTTAAAATCCTTTGAAAAATTGATGTTTGGGTTTAATTATTCTTTGTTCTTTATTTTTGAACGAATTCCTGGAGAAAATTTATGACACTTTTCTACAGATTTTTTACAGTAAAATTATGTTTTTCTTAGTTATTTTTTTAAACTGATCATAGCTATTCTCAATAAGAGATAATGTTAAGGATATATAAGTAAGATTCTTTAAATATCGTCACATTTTAAATAAAGATTTTTTTTTCAATGTATTTAAAATCATCTCAATAATATGCCAGATAGTCATAGAACCATTTTTTAAACCTGTCATTTGGGGAAGTTTTATTGTGGGGCTACATTAAACTTGTAGTCATGAAAAAGGGGTATATTATTTTTAAAAAGCTTAAGAACCAGAGAAAAATCTTTTCATTCACTTTGAGAGACCAACATCAACTTTTTTTTGGGGGGGGGGGGG
>CABEEJ010006085.1:0-13536 GCA_901482245.1 Timema douglasi | reverse complement strand
CCATTTCATAATATAAATAAAAGTAACCTCACTTTAATAATAACAACAATTGCCTTGAAAACAATATGGCGGAGTGTTTAACGTTGTTAATGTGGACTTTATGTTTGCTAACCGGAAGGTAGACCTCGCGTTAACTTTACGAGCACATTTACGTGAACATTAGCGCTAATCAAACATTGTAAAATCAAAAGTAGTGGTCGTTATCGCTTAACCTCATGTTAAGCCCTAACGAATAGAATAACATGACATTGTAAAATTGGGCCTTAGAGGTCAAATCTCAAACTCGCTTAGAGCTACCAACAACAACCCTTATATAAATTTATTATATTTTAAACAGAAAAAACACGTGTATTTTTCAATTGTTTGTAAACAAAACTTTTTCTTGTATTGTTTTAGTGGTTAAAATCATTTAAGACCACTCGTATATTAATCGATAAACCCAATCGAAATCAGCCACACATTTTTAATTCAATGGTAATTATCTTTTTAGTTTTCTAAAGTATTAATCTGTGTAAATGGCCAGAATAGTTTAATAAGTTTTCTTCAAACAATAGTCTGAATGACTGAAATTCAAATCCCGGTGGGACCTAAGATTTAGGGCCGTGTTTCTTTAATCGAAATTGGGTCATCAGCCAATCCCCCGTCGTCCTGAACTGCTTGTTATTTCGTATACTGGGAGAGTGGGTGACACTCAAGACTAAACTATAAATATGGCCCTTAGTGGTAGAGAATCAGACGTAGTATGAGTAATTAAGAGTTTACGCTATCTATCATGTAGGGATAAAAAAAAGTAAGGCCCGTAAGATAAATACGGTCCACCAATTCGGCTCATGGTATAAATTATTTAAATGTGTTTCGTTGTGAAGTAGGTATTTTTTAAACACAACAAACCATTCCAAAATCAACATTTCCAAACTTGGTAGATCATGCCCAAAAATATATGGCAATGTTTACATCCTCATAGTCATGTGAACAAGTCTTTTTTAACCATGAAACTTAACATAAAAAGCCACTAAGATATTTATTATTGTTTCGCATTCTTAATGTATTTAAACTTATTCGTGTCAGTCTATTATGTGTGCTTATTTTTTTTTCAAATGCATTCAGAAGAAAAATTAGTGCAAAAGTCTTTGGCCCACAATATTTTATTTTTTATTATTTAGCCCTCCTGTAAATAAGTTTGCACATCCTTACACTAATGTTAAACGCCTTCCAAAACAATTGAACAAAACCAGTGCAATTTCACTGCTTTAACAAGTTCACCCCTTACAGTTTCCTCCCTGAAGTCTCTTATCCCTGTATTGCACCAAGTCGGCCGCGCGGCCTCGCTGGCTCGGCAGACACTTTTCTCCCACCTCACAATCCTTTCCTTCATACAATCGACAAGACAGTGTTGTATTGCTATGTGCCACGAGCACTGTTTACTCAACATTTTTATGACCCTTAGATAAACAAAGGAGTAAGTTTGTGCGCACATAAAGAGCACCAAAATTATACTCCATAAATATATGATTACATAATTCACACTATGAATTTCGTGATATTTTACAAAGACTAGCTTCACCAAACTAGAAAAATAAATAATTTTAAGAAATGATTTTGTCAAATAATTTAGTTTCTCATTATTTTATGTTTAGTTGGTATCAAAAATTAACTAAAGTATCATCATAAAATGTGTTCGGGATTTCAAAATAAAATAACAATGGAAATAACTGAATAAATTACTTAATTTTGACTATACATAAGAAAACGTGTGTTGACACTGAACAGCAAACATCCCATATATTGGTCAAATTTTTCTGAGGATACGTAATTTTGAAATCTCGGACAACTTTTTCCAAGATGCTGTATATTGTTTGTAAATATTAATTTGTTTTTTTAAATGACGTTTAACATTTTCAAAGCTCAGCCACCATTCAATCAGTTTGTTACTAATATTTTGGGTAAAACTGTATAAAATATATCAGTAGTTTTTATTTTTCTTAAAAACAAGAAACGCACATTAGTACGATTTAATAAGATTTATTAGTTTACGTTTAAATATAGCATCCTAGTCTTTAAAGTAATTAAATAAGGAACAAAACATTTTATTGGAAAATTATAGTGTGCGTATTTTTTCTTTTTATTGTTTTTAATCGTGTTTTACAAGTATTTAAAACTGCGCGTTCATGTTGAAACTCTTAAGTGCGACACGTTTTGAATCTGGCGCCACTAGTTCGAGGAGCGGCCACCAGGACGGTGCTACTGGGGCAGCACAAAGGTGCCAACGTTGTTTATATCAACAACCAAGTGTTTCGGCTATACATTCTTGTCGTGGCTTACATTCTGGCTGTATTTTAGCCCTTAATTATATCTTTCAAGAGACCAATAACTGTGAAAGGTGGTGTATTATTTCATGTTTTAAGCTTTATTCTATCTTATAATGACAAAGCAATAAGTATGTAGAGTGATTTGGTAAGCCTAGAGTAAAAGGGGACCCATACGGGTTTTCAAAATGGGGGGGGGNGGGGGGGGGGGGGGTTGATTTTAGTCTCATATGCCAGGGGTGTGGCAACACTCCCCATCTCGAGAGACAATTTCAGGATTTTAACCTCGGGGGAGGGAATTTTAGAGCATCTGAACATAGTTCTGAGCTAATTACATGAGTTTCAAAAGCCAATTTTCACCACAACAAAAGAAACTTCTGGAAGATTAATAAATAATAAAATTTAGTTGTAGCTGAACCCAATGAAAAGACATATTTTTTACAAGTTTATTGAACAGAACAAAATAAAAAGAAAGCTGTTTAAGAGGGAATGAGAGGAAATCTACATTTCATCATTTTCATCTCTGTCAACTCTGATATTGATGATTCAAAGTTGTTGTTAGCAAATTGCAGCCAAATCCCAAATACACAGTTTTATGTTTTTATAAAGAAACAGAGTAAATATTTCAGAGTAATAAGGAGGGGCTGAAGCCCCCCTTATTACCCATTTATGGGCGCCTATGCTAGGGGATAGGCAAAAGGGGTAAATAAAATGTTCTTAGATGTCAAATTCTGTAGTCCGGCACTTGTCAGGTTCCAAGGGCGCTGGACTAAAGAGTTGCAACTGTATAGTAAGTTTTTATAAACCTTGACACCAAAAAAATAAGTTTGTATATTATAAAAGACTCTTCTTTAGAAAAATGGGCTGCGCTAACAAAATTCCTCTAGTGAGTTATCGCTAGTACACGCAAGATCCAATCAACACCCTTCCCTCTCGTACGGATTGATCCGGAACATTATAGAGCTATTACCGGGGCAGGTTTCGTTTACAAGGTCGGACGAAACGCTCACCTAGCGACCATTAATCTTCCAGCACCTCCGTCTAAAGGGAGGAAACAAAACAAAATACAATTACCGAGATTTTTTTAAACAAGAAACAATACCTCAAGGGGGTGAAGACACGTCTTCATCAAGAGCTGGATGGTTAATGTTTCTTACTCCTGACAAGATAGGCCAGGATTTAATACCTCAAGGGGGTGAAGACACGTCTTCATCAAGATCAGGAGGGTTAATGTTTCTTACTCCTGACAAGATTGGACAGGATTTAATACCTCAAGGGGGTGAAGACACGTCTTCATCAAGATCAGGAGGGTTAATGTTTCTTACTCCTGACAAGATTGGACAGGATTTAATACCTCAAGGGGGTGAAGACACGTCTTCATCAAGATCAGGAGGGTTAATGTTTCTTACTCCTGACAAGATTGGACAGGATTTAATACCTCAAGGGGGTGAAGACACGTCTTCATCAAGAGCAGGATGGTTAATGTTTCTTACTCCTGACTAGATAGGCCAGGATTTAATACCTCAAGGGGGTGAACACACGTCTTTGTCAAGAATAGGATGGATAGTGTGTCTGAATCTTGCTTGACTACAGAGGTCAGAGTTCAACCAAAGCCAGGTACAAAGAGACTGTGAAATCTATATTATTCACTTACCAGGTTAAGCTCCAGGGAATTTATTTACCCTTTATTTCATTTCCACGTCTCTTAAATACACCATTATTAAGCTTTTTGCTATAAGCTATCACTAAAAAAATATGTTAACGTCTGGATATCCAATCTCACCGTTGATTAATCGAAATGTTAGATACAAGATTACGTTCGAACCAAGAATATCGTCAAAATGTGGTTATCTGCATTATTCACTTGACAACAAGTGAATTCACAAAAATACGAGTGACGCGTTCGTCCGTGGGACCACCGATACGGGTAAGGCGTGTTTTTGTTCAGAAAAAAAACCTTGAAAATATGTCCAGTGCCTCAGGCTATCCACCCCTGGCGTAGGTAAAGACGTTAAAATGAAATGTTAAGCTGACGGAAACAGTAAGGTGCTATTAGTTTTTTTTTTTATGATCACCTTCTAGAAAATTTAGATTTAACGGCTCCTCACTGGTCTGACCTAAAAATATGAAGCTATAAATAAGTAAAAAGAAATAAATAAAAAAGATTATAATAGGAGACAGCCGTGACCGTGAATTAAAGGTACCCACTTTGTGACAGTATTTATCGAATTATTCGTTTTACTTTGATATAAACGGTGAACATAAGTTTTTTGTGCGGGGAATGGTGGGGTGTAATGAGGACTTTTGTATATCTAGTTTGATCAACAACCGTACAACCGTCAGTTCCACGCCCTCGCAGGATCAGCTCTTTTAACATATGACCCGCCTCGGTGGCGTAGTTGGCTAACGCGCGAGTCGTAGTGAGCTCGACCGCCGAGGACGGGGAGATCGAGGTTCGAATCTCGGTCGGGTGAACTGGGGGTGGTTTTTCCTAAATGGTTTTCCACCCTCCCTCCACGCGAATGCGGGTTCACTTCCTCTAATTAAACCTTCTCAATTCCCAATCCATTAGCGTAATTAGTACTTAAAGCGTATAACCCGGACGGGTAGTAAGACGCGGTGCTAAAAATATATATATATAATATTTTAACTTATGAACTAATAAAAGGATCTAGACCAGACTTAGGGCAAATACAAGCTCCCCCACTCCCCCCACAAGATTACTCCACATATATAAGTAATGGTGCCCAAAATTGTCGTGAATATTAAATAAAAAAATATTTTAATTTAATTGTACTAATTCAAATGCTTAGTCCATCTGGACACCATTAATTTAAGAATAAATTGGTTCCATAGGCTTCATATCAACTAGATTAAGGGTGTTAATAATTTTTTAAATAATTAGTGGCTAACATTTCTCCCGTTCAATAATTTACATAACACTTAACCAAATTGTCAAACTTAAAAGGAATTGTAAGAATATGAAAACAAAAGGTTGCGATCGGGATACTATTTTCAAAGTCAGGGTCATATTAACAGGCCAACTTGTAATATAGTTGTTTGAACCCACTTCTACCAAATTATATTTTTTTAAAGAGTAGTCTCCTAAGAATATTTAAACAGTTTATTATCTTCGGTGGGCCATAATAATTGGAACAGACGTTTCCCCAATGTTGAAACTAGTTAGTATTAAGGTCTCAGCACCTAATAGACTTTCATTTTAAGCACTTAAAAAACAATAATACTAATTATTTAGTTTTATCCGCCTCAGTGGCGTAGTTAGCTAACACGCTAGTTTCGTGTTGAGCTAGACTGCCTAGGACGGAAAGATCAAGGCTAGAATCTTGGTCGGGTGAACTGGGGGTGATTTTTCCTAAGTTGTTTTCCATTCTCCCTCCATTCAAGTTCGGGTTCACTTCTTCTATATTCAATTTTCACCATTCCTAACCCATAAGTATAATTAATACAGTAACCCCCACGACTTCTTTGGTGCTGACTGACAGCTGATGACTTTGAAAAGTTACCAGATCAAATTATGTATCCCTACGCCAAACCATATGATCTGCAAAAACATGTGTTTAGCAGCTGTCACTTCTGACAGTCAACATTTAGGTATTTAGGTTGACTGTCAGTCAGCACCAAAGAAGCCATGGGGCTACTGTACTTAAGCGTATAATCCGAACGTGTAGTAAGATGCGGTGATAAATAAATAAAAATGGTTCAATATATCGTTCATTATATAAAGACCTGAAACACCGTCACATGGGTCTAAGCTGGTGTCTACTAAAACCGCGGTCAGCCTTCCCCACCCATTCGTCCTCGGAAAATAAATGCCAAATCCTGGTAAATAACCATATGAGCTGTCCCCGACTGTAATTCCATGTGTGCGACCTAATTCTAGACATAACATCACTGACACCGCTCGTTAAAACACTTGCGGTTTCAAGATGTTCGTCTGACTCGATATCTCTGTGACTGACATGACGACTTGAAGATGGTGATGTAAGCATCCTCAACTCTCACCACATGAGTTATTACTTTATCAGAAATAAATGTCGTAGTATGTATTTATCAAAAACACATCCAAATAACTCCTTTAAGACTTAAACAATTTGGTAGAACAAAGAGTCGTCTACAATTCTCAATGGATGTGTTTATTATAGCTCCTGTGAACCTCTCAAGTGCAACCTAGTAAACCTCACAAGTACAACATAGTAAACCTCACAAGTACAACCTAATAAACCTCACAAGTACAACCTAGTGAACCTCCCAAGTACAACCCAGTTACTCTCATTATTATTATTTTATTATCCCTTTCAGCACCAAAATGGTCTATTACCAGCTGCGGTTTGCGGCCGCACGGCGCGTTCTTGCGTTACCTCCAGACTACAATCTACAAGTAGTTCCCTGCTTCCAAACTACAAGTTATTCCCTGCCTCCAAGTTTCAAATATTTAATTCCTTGCCTCCAAGATAAAGTATAAAACGTTAATTACGTAAATTATAGCACGATAAACTCAAATTTCTTTTAAAACATGAAAGTTCATCTTAAAACTTGAGATATTGAACATAAACACCTCTTTAATTTCATTTAGTGAGCTTAAAAATGTAAGTGTGGGAGTTATTACTTTGAACGTGAAACAAGTTTCTCTGCTTTCAAATTAGATTTTCGTGAAAACACGGTTGCGAAAAGTAGGTGTCCTTATCGGTTACTCGCTTGTCGGCGTTTTAGCCATAACTAATAGCGTTCCAGTTGGTTTTAGAGGCGTTTTGACCCGGAACTATTTCTTATCTTATTGGATAAGTCGGGCTAAAATGGGTCAATTTGAATGGATAAAACTCTATAAATAGCTCTGTACTGTGAAAGGTCAAGGAACAGTTTTGTTGTGATAGTTGGACCTCAGAGTTGAGGGCAGTCAGAGTTTAGTGGAGGCTTGAAAGCTCGCCAATATTTAAACCATTCGTAAAACCGGCATAGCCAAGGGTAGTATACAGTCTATATTATTACGTCATCCAATACCCACCCCACCCCCATTTGACCTGAAATGCTTATCATTTGTATTTTGAAAGAATGATTGACTCCAGAAGCTAGACTATAAAATATACGTCCCTAAGTCTTATCCACCAGGCCCGAATTTGAATTAAGATAGGGCTCATAAGGGGTGTTTTGCCCAAATTGTGGTTTTTCACATATTATCTCAAGGTAAATGCTGGTGTGGTAGCCCCATGGGTTTTTAAGGCACAAAAGGGTCCTTCAGAAGCTTAACCGTGGTCCAGGGACGCCTTGGCTGGATTGCGGACTTTCAATCACTATCTTACGACAAGTCCGTTCCTTTTTTCAGTGAACTAAGATCAACTTTCTGCACCCTGTCCTCTACCTCCTCCTTCAGCTCTCAGAATGTTCTTATTTCCTTCAAGTCATCCAGTATATTGAATCCCCCTTCTTTCTAATATACTCTTTTCATCAACCTTTCCTTCTATGACATCGTGCAGAAGACAGTTCCTCCTAAGGATGTGTCCGATCCAGTTTGCTTTGCACCGAAGAAACGCATCCAAAATGGGTTTCTTCTAACCCACTCTTCTTAGGACTTCTTCATTTGTCACATTGTCCATCCACCTGATATTCTCAAGTCTTATCCAGAACTACATTTCAAAACTCTTCAAGTATTTCGTTTCTATCTTTCTAAGAGTTCCAAGTTTCTGCTCCATACAGCGCGATGCTCCAAATGTAGCAAAACGTCAGCTTCTTCCTCAGTTCCAAACACAACTTCCTGGTCAGTAGTAACCTCTTCTGGTTGAAAGCTTCCTTGTCCATGGCGGTCCTAGACCTAATTTTCTTGGTGAAGAAGGCATCCTTTGTCAACATATGTGTATGTAAAAATTGAAGAAGATACGCCACATACCATACTTTCTTTTGTAACAATAATTTGACAAATAAGCTAAAAATAAACGACCCAACAAAATATGATTTATTATTAAAGATTAGCTAAAACCAAACTGGTCATTAGGTAAAAATTTTCAAGCTTTAGTTACATTTTCAATTAAGAATAGTTAAGAAAATATTATTCAGTTGTAAATTGAATAGAATAAATGGTATAGTTGAAAATAAATATGTAATAGATGTACAGTAAATAGAACGGTCATAACATTTTACGTTAAATTAAAAGGTAATTAATTATACATATGAAATTATTGTCAAGATCAAATAAATTAAATATTAAAACATTGTGAAATTTACAACTTTGATTTAAACAGTTAATAAGAACATTAAAGACATGTTTAAAAATATATTGAGCTGTAATTTACACAATAATCACAAAACGTCTGATATACGACCAGATGTGAAGTAACTTCTGGAATATATTATTATTATTATTATTATTATTATTATTATTAGCACCACGTCTTACTACCCGTTCGGCTTATACGCACTTACGCTAATGTGTAATGGTAGGGTGATTGTGAGATGAAATGGAGGACCTACAGTTTAACGTGGAATCCGAACCACGGTGGAGGCCTGGCATTCCCCACATTCACAAGATGTCTTGTCAGAGGTGAAGGAAGGGTTTGGTAATCAGATAAATTTGTGCCGGGACCGAGGATTGAACCCCGGCCGCCAGCACAGAAGTCCGACACCTTACCCCTAGACCACCAGGTCACCACTTCTGGAATATAAAATGGATTTACTACTTTTAAATACATGGTAATATTGCTCAATTAATTTATAAGCTTAGTTTTCAAAAAATACATAAATTCATTGAGGTGACATATTTAAAATTACATTGAAGCACACTCATGCAACTTTGAGATTATTTTACAAACAGTACACAGTCCGATTTACATAGGAAGGAACTTTTTTTTTGACAGCTATAAAAGTCACCAAAACCATTTTCATACGTCAAGTCATGTGATCTGCAGCTGTCACTTTTCATAAATAATATCAATAACTATGAATTAATACTATTAATAAAAGTAAAGTTTTAACTATTTGACAGCAAAAAAAGTTCGTATTTTCTAAAAGTGTCTTCTTCCCAAATTCCTACTAGAGTTTAATTTTCTGGTTTGAGTTTCCTATTAAGTCCTTGTTTTTAACACCAATACCCCAGCTCCCCCACCACACTTCTCGCGCTAGTCGAAAATGTTTATTGATGTATTTGGCTGAGGGCCTCCCTTATACGGCGCTAACACGCGAGCCCCCCCGGCCATAGAGCATAGTGGAATGAAGAGGTCAGTGACCTCCCGCCATGGAGATCGGGACCCAGACAGGAGACCCACATGGCACGAAGACTCAATCTAGGGCACATGGCGCAAGTCTTCCTTCCCAGCGCTCCATAGGATGGATCGTCGTTTACTAAGAGAGGATTGGCATTTCCGAAAAATCCTTATTTTGTCTCCCTCCATCCCCCCCACCCCTTCCAATCACCCGAGGCTAAGGCCACATGAAAGCTTTTTCCCGCTGCGTTAGTGATAGTATGACAAGTATGTATGTGGAACGATATAGAAATATAGTGAGGAGAAAAAAAGAGCATCACATCTCACCAAAGAGCACACATGAAATAATATACACCATATCAAGGAAATATATTATAATGTTCTGTGCATTTCCAACTCTCCATTTCCCAAAGCTCAATTTAAAAAAACATATATTTGCCTATAGCTCGGAAAATATTGATTTTATAAAACATTATTTGAAATAAAAGTTTTATATACTTATGAGTATTACTACAGCTTTTCGATGATAAGTTACTTCGTATCTCAAAGGGTTGCGGAGATAGGATAGAAATTTAAATTTTCCGATAATGTAAGGTACCCTAGACGTTATTTTCATGGGAAAATGAAACAGGCCATTTTGTTTATAATGTTATACAATGCCATTATACGAATTCTAATCAAAAATTCAAAATCGTTCTAAGCCAATTTTGAGAAAAAGGTTATTCTCTCGTTTCACTCTTAAGTAAACTACCCTTAATTACGCTTATAGCCGCATATAAATATCATATTCTTTAAATTTAAAGATTACACCTGGGTCCAGGAATGGATTCCTGGATAGCTCAGTGGTAAGAGGATTGGTGTACTAATCCAAAAGTCCCGGGTCCGATTCCCGTGTTCAGGTGTCATTTTTCAATGTAAAGGATACACAATTTTTGTTTAGTTTGAATTGTATAATTCAGAACATTATTTTTTTGAAATATCAATCTATTTGATTTAGAGTACGGATCTGTTTATCAAACTCAATACTTTTATTTATTGTTTTCTGATTAATTTATACGAATCCCCACTCAACTAAACTATCGACGATGATCAATTCGTAACGTGTGGTGTATTCTTCAATAAACGCAACTGACCAATCACCATAACTAACAATAAAGGGCACGAGTTTACCCACTCGGCCATGTGTGATTCATATTTTTGATTGGTTCAATTTATTCGAGAACATAATATGGACCTAGAGACGCGAAGAATAGCCCTAAGAATGCTGATTCACTCCAGCCATCCTCACAGAAATGTGTCCTGTCAGTTCACGACAAGTGAGAAGAAAACTAGAAGGTCCTCCTCGCCGTTGCCGCCACCTTGGTGTGAAATGTGAAATAACACAGACATTTCTTCTAAAATACAGACCTTCTTCTTGGTCCTTTTGTTGGGACTCTCCTTTTACTACCAGGGGTGAACAACACACACACACGTGAAGAAAGAAAAGGCTTTTCTTGAGTCAACAACAAAAACATAAGCTTATGTATGGTAATAATAATATAAAAAAAGACCCACTTAGGTGGCCACATGGTATAACGCGTTACTATAGTGTTGGATTAGACTGCCGAAGACGGGGAGATTGTACGGGTGCACTGAGGGTGTTTTTTTCCCCTTCTAAATAGTTTTACACTTTCCCTCCGCGCAAATGCGGGTGAATTTCCTCTAAATTAAGACTTCCTAATACCTAACCCATTAGTATAATTAGTACATAAGCGTATAACCCGAACGGTTGGTAAGATGTGGTGCTAAAAAAAACTAAGAACAACACACACACACGCGAAGAAAGAGAAGCCTTTTCTTAAGTCAACAACAAAAACATCAGTTTCTGTATAGTATTTATAAAATAAAAAATACCCACTTTGGTGGCCGCATGGTTTAAGGCAGGGGTCGGTAAACTTTTTGGACCCTGATAGACTTACAAACCTATTAAAGGTTCGCGATAATTACTCATTTCACCACTTTACTTTGAATTTTCTTCTTTCGTTTTTACAAAAAGTTCAGAATAAATAAGATGTATATTTCTATACAAGCCGATTATTTGAAAGTATCTGTCTCCTTAAGAATCAAGGTGACTCAAAAATTAACTTCTAATGACGATGTTTTCTTAAGAGATCGACAGAAAATTGCCATGAGATCGACCGGTCGTTCGTAATCGACTAGTTGCCGACCCCTGGTCTAAGGCGTCTCTCGCAAAATACTATAATGCGATGACAGCGATATAAGAGTTCGAATCCCGGTCGGATGTACTGAGGGTAGCTTTTCCTAAATGGTTTTCCACTCTCACTCTACACAAATGTGGGTACATTTAACCTTCCTTATCCTTAACACAATGCGTAGTTAGTGCATATGCATACAACTTGAACAGGAAGTAAAACCCGGTGCTAAAATAAATATATAGATAATATTTTGAAGATAAACTTTTTTATTGAGACATTACATTTGTGCCCGATTAGCGAATGAATTGTATAATTTTACTCTCATTCGTATCATGCTATAATGATTTAATAACTAACCAATGTTTGCTTCATTTAATGAGCTAGTTAAAAATGAGCAGGTGCTATGTTTTCCAAATTGTAAATATCTTTTCCGAGGCATGAACTTTTCTTTAGATTGAACACAAAGAAAATGCTTTAAAAATGAATACGTTACATCATCTAGAATGTCACATAATCACAGTGATTAGTTTATTTATTTGACTTATCAAACTTTCAAAGGATCAAACAAACCACAAGGATCATTGTAACTTGCTTTTTTACACCTTTCTTTAGTATGTGTGTGTTATAGCATATACATTTAATATTACTTAAAATAATGGTGTAGGAACTCATTTAGGAAATGTCAACATAAGTATGCCCAGCTAGTATTCAAACCCTAACCTTCCCGTCATCGGCCAAACAGACTTAATGAGCTCTATATTTAGAGAGCAAGCCATTAAGGCTAGTAGTATCAATGTGAATGACTATTTCTTCATTTAGATTAATAAAATGAACAGTTTGTCTTTATTTCATGAGCAGTGCATAATATATACAGCATGCAGAGGTTTTAAATTTACAAACTAGTAGCTCTTTTGTACAAACATGTGACCCTCAAAGCAGGAATTTAAATTTTTTATTAGATTTAAAAAAATGTATTAAAAACTGGGTAGGAAGAAATAAACTAAAGAGTTTTTTTATCTGTCTGTTCGAAGTAAATAAAAGCGTTTCCCTGTGTAACCTCGCAGTGCATTTCATGGTTACCCCGGTACACGCATCATACGTCTGGTAGTATATAATATATTGAACGTTTGATGACTTGAAGTATTTTTTTTTATCACCGCGTCTTACTATTCGTTTGGGTTTTACGCTTAGTACTAATTAAGGAATGGTCAAAGGGATTAAGGTTGTATTTATAGGAAGTGTAGTCGCATTTGCGTGAAGGTAGAGTGGAAAACCATTTTGAAATAGAAAACATCCTTAGTACATCCGACCATGATTCGAACCTCGATCTCCCCGTCGCTGACAGTTTAGTCTACTGTGAGAGTAGCACGTTAGACCACGGGGCCACCGAAGCAGGTCACTTGAAGTAATCGTTTGTAGCGTTCGGTCAAATGGAAAATCCGAGATAATGAAAAGTTAAGAAACTTCAATATTAAAATGGAGTTCTCATTTATACAATAGTATAAAGTCACCAAATTACTTAATGACAAAATAATTAATGCTTGTAAAAGTTTTGGACGGAGTACCATAAACGCGGTACAATTTTCACCTGAATAACTTTTGCTGAGAGCTAGAGAAGCTACTAGATCTATTTTCGCTTATCCATGCATCAAGTCATTTGATATGCAGCTGTCACATTTAATAAGTAGCGTGGGGTGACTTGGTGGTCTAGGGGTAAGGTGTCTGACTTCTGTGCTGTGGTCCGGGGTTCAATCCTCGGTCCCGGCACAGATTTATCTGATTACCAAACCCTTCCTTCACCTCTGACAAGATGTGTATTAATCA
>CABEEJ010006084.1:0-43243 GCA_901482245.1 Timema douglasi | reverse complement strand
CCCCACATTCACAAGATGTCTTGTCAGAGGTGAAGGAAGGGTTTGGTAATCAGATAAATCTATGCCGGGACCGAGTATTGAACCCCCAGCACAGAAGTCAGACACCTTACCCCTAGACCGCCAGGTCACCCCCTAGAGTAGATTAATCAACACTGCTCACGCTGATTCCTTCTGATTGGTTCAGAGCTTATCACGTGTCCACATTTCAGTTATGCTCTTGTTTTTCGCCAAACGAAGGAATCTACGGTAGATATTACGGTTTTAGTGAAATCTACCCGTCCTGACAACACTTTACTTTCCGCCACTGCGAACGTATAATATAATGAAATAAGATTTTTGTTAGCAGGTAAAAGTAAATGATGTAGTGTGTACCGCAATCATAAGGTATTGTATAACTCTACAAATATATAATTTTGCCTCACTTATTTATTAGAGGTATTAAACATGCACTTTCTGAACCGATTAATTACATCAGAACACGAGAGATTCTATAAGCGAGACCCGCCTCGGTGGCGTAGTTGGCTAACGCGCTTGTCGTGTTGAGCCCGACTGCTGAGGACGGGGAGATCGAGGTGAGAATCTCGGTTGGGTGAACTGGGGTGGTTTTTCCTAAATGGTTTTTCACTCTCCCTCCACGCAAATGCGGGTTCACTTCCTTTAATTCAACCTTCCCAATTCCTAATCCATTAGCGTAATTATGACTTAAAGCGTATAACCCGAACGGGTAGTAAGACGCGGTGCTAAATATTATTATTATTCTATGAGCGAGAGTGAAAGGGTCTACAAATTTTGCCGAGAGAGGTATTTTAACACACCTTCTAGAATTCTTGTACATGCCACAATCGATACGGAACAGACATCTATACTTTGCTTCCGAACTAGGCTGTGATACGGATTTTTATCGCTCGAGAAAAATCAATTGACCCTGGCTTGGTTTGAACCCACGAACATCGGTCCTAGAGGTGATCATTTAATCCCACAATCACCGAGGTCAACTTTATAAATAGAAAATAGTTGTTTCTGTAGGTCTCAAATGCCATGAGCTTCACAACACAGCAAACAAATTTTTATAATAATAAAATGAACCTTACAAATTAAACGCTATAGGTAGGTAAGACGACTAAGTGTCAATATCATCTAGTCTGGTTCACTGGTGGCGCGGATATTAAGGTTCGGAAACCGACTGGATATGTTGAGGAAAGTTTTTACTAAATTAATTCTCACTCTACTTCAACGCAAATGCTGGTACACTCCCTTATAAAAACTACTTTCACATTTCCTAGACAATACTATAGTAAAATGGGGATAATCCGGACAGGTAGTAAGGCATGGTGTGGAAACAACAACATTTTACTTCAAACTTACTTTCCAGGCTATTTTTACTACTATTTCTAACAATAATCGTAAAAATATTTTATCACGTGTATTTAGTGTTAACTCTTTAAATACAGTGACCTCAGTGGTGGCCAAGAAGACTAAGGCACTAGACTCGCGACACATTTGGTCACCAGTGACGTGAAGATATTATGCTAGTGATCTAAGGGTCTCGTGTTTGACTTCTGGTAAGGTAGAACATTTGGTTTGATGAAATTGGTTCTTCCCCTGTAAAAGTGATATATTTCTGCCTTGAGGTTTGGACATTGTGTCTGTTATCGAGCTAAACTTGATTTTTTTTTTGCATCGCGTCTCACAGTCTGTCTGAGCTATACGCATTTAATTATAATTCTGGAATGATTGTGATGAGGGAAGATTTTAGAGTAAATATACACGAATTTACGTTAAAGGAGAATGAGAAACCATATGGGAAATTAATTTAAATTATTTGGAATGTGGTGCCCTCTTTACGGAGAGTGCTGTAATTACAATGATTTGAAATCTGTGAGTTTAAATTAAATGTATTTTAGGGACTACCATTTTAGATTTGATCTCCTACCTCTCAGTCACCGATAAACTAGACTAGATGATCTTGATGTCTAGTAGGGGGTCTACTGGCGTGGTTCAGAGTTTATTTAGTTTGGAGGTATGCTAATATAATTAAGCTTGTTTAAAAAGTGTATATTAAATATATTTAATAATATGTTTTCTCACGCGTCCCAGTACTCGTTAGATCTAAATGAAAATATATATTTTATTTAGCACCACATATTAATACCCATTCGGGTTATATTATGTATGTATTTATAAATATATACTAATTACGTTAATATGTTAGGGAGGAGGAAGGTTAAACACAGTGGAGGTGTGCCTGAATTTGCATCGAACGAGAGAAAGGATGAAACTCTAGGGAAAACACCCTAAGTACACCCGACCGGGATTCGAACCTCAATATCCCAGTCATCGGTAGTCAAGTCTATTGTGAAAGTGACACTTTAGATCACTTGCCACCGAAGCGAGTAAACGCAAATATGATAATAATAATAATAATAAAACATATGTTTGGAAAGTAAGGAGTGTCTTTGATAGGCTTTCGTTGAAACGTTTAGCTATAAAAAGACATAATTCACCTTAAGTTAAAAGTTAAGAGTGTGAGAGAACTTAAAGTGAGTACTGACGTTTGATTCTGTGGCAGATAATGTATGTCGTGTGTACGTGGTAGAAAGTAAAATATCCAACTTCTGACTGCAACTAGAGCGACAAAAATAACTGACATTACTGAGAAGATCAAGCGGATAACAGCCTCTTGCTCCTTGCTTTGCGTTACATAACAGTCTGGCTGTTTATTATTTATATCTTTGTTTCAGTCATTTAGGATGAGAGCTTCGGGAAAGCATTTATTATTGCAAAACTTTTTTTGTTGTTGCCAAAATGAATAAAATATTTCTCCAGTAGAAACTTAGGGTTTAATTTTTTTTTACATGGTGATATAAACAGTTCTCGAATATTTGCCATGAGCTTATTAGCGATTTATGAGAAAATTGTTCAAATGAAGATAAAATGTTGTAATTAAATTACAGGACACCCTTGGTAGATATTCAACAACTGTTAATATCACCATGTAAAGAAAATTAAACTTTCTATTTGTATTAGAGAAATATTTTATTCATTTTGACCCTCCCAAAAATGTTTCTCAATAAAAACTGCAAAAACACTGCCCGGTTCTCGAGCCCCGTACATCCCCAACTTAAGGTAAGATGGAATAAAGAGAAACGTAAAATCCGTGATTTTACAGCTATTTGTGATAAAAAAACATTTTTTGGCTATAATAAATAACAGTTACGGTAGCTACGCTAAGTTTAATTTCCTAAATATATTAATCCCAACATCTTTCGAATATTGTTGTCCACTTTATTTGAAAAATCCTGCTCAAATTCCGCGAAACCCAGGACAAATATTCAAGAAATGTTGAGATAGTAAATAATGTGCGACAAATTAAGTAAATATAACTATTGAGGAAATATTATATTTATTTTTTCCAACAAATGTTTTTATCTTTAAAACATAATAATACAAATTTACAGAGGCTCGCGTTCCCTTTCATTCAGTCTTAACATGTTGGTGCTACTTTCCCAAGACCTCGTGATCATAGAAATCACTCGAGATGGTGAAGCTGGGGACCTTGAGATGTCTTAGGACGACTGTATAAGCCTTTTCTTCCCTTAATTGATTCGGTAGAGAAACATGTTACGAAAATATAGTGGCAGTTATTATGAAATAGCTAGCAAAGTATCCCGTTTTTCACACTATGGCATAACCCTCTTGATTTTAAAGGTGGCGAGGAGGTCGGGGTTTAAATCCTGGCTCGGTGTTTTGAAGGTTTTTTTTCCTAAATAGTTTTCCCTTTTCTCTTAGCAACAATTCGCGTGCATCCTTTCTAAAATATATCTTCCTTATATTTTCCGTACTATTGTAAGCATGCGGATATCCTGGACGTGTTGTTTGGCATTGTGCACACAAAAAATCCCATTAAATATACGACTAATCCATATTTTTATTTTAAAATTATGAATACAGCAATACATAGCATGCAACGTCCACTTTCCTTCCAATTTGTTTCGTAATTAAAGTTGTTTAGTTTGTTTGAAATATGTTGCAACCGCTTTTTTCCGTTCAATTATTGTTGTATTTTTTTTTATCTCTACTACACATGTATCTGTACTTTAAGGTGGGGCTGCCGCATCGGTAAACGAGAAATTGCCACGTAGACTTACAGTTCTAACGCAATATTTAATCACACGGTGCGCTATTTCAAAATATGGTTCACGCCAAATTAAACTCGAAAGAATCCGACAGAGTTATTTTTCATTAACAGGCTTGTAGTTTGAGTTTTATTAATAGAAACTGTAACACTATGAATTAATGGAGCCACGCTTTGGGCGCCAATTGTAAACTATTGAATCAATGGAGCCGTGCTTTGGGCGTCGATTGAAACACTACGGATTAATTCCCTGGTATAATAATGCTGTGATGATGTTCAGGTTGTCTATAGCTCCGTGATCGAGCGCCTATCATCACTGTATGGAAATAGATACCATTTAACCAGCTGTCTATAGGTCCGTGTTGGAGCACTAATTAAATCGGTATATTAATAAAATTGAAGAAAGAGAACTGTTGATGACTGTTTATTCACACACGGTTGCTATGATCATGAAATATATTCAACAACTGATGACATCATAATGTGAAGAAAACACATGAAAAACTTCATGTTTATACTGAAAAATATTTTATTTATTTTAACCAAAATAAGTTTTGCTATAAAAACTGTAAACACCCTGGCCTTTTCTTGTGTCCCTTACATTTCAACTTTAAATACCCCTGACAGATTTAAAAAAAGTTCTCGCAGTGACGTCATGGTCCGATGAAAGCAATCCCCGCCTCCCTTGCTTGCACTGGTCTATTAAAATAATTTGGTATATAGACTAATAATAAGTGTTCAAATACATTACAAAATTATACGACATACATTTTTATCTTTGTATGAAACCTGCTATGATCTATAGTTTTGTTGAAACCAAGATCACGACTGAGAAAAGTAAATTACTGGTCCGTGCAATGTTGCCTCACTGTGCAAATAAAAAATAAAAATATTGTGACGTCATTAACGTTGGTAATGCTACTTGCTTTTGTTATGTTTTTTGTAAGATTTTTTTTATTACCACGCTTCAGTGATAGTATGCTGGTAATTAATGTGGAAAAAAAACTATATAATCTAAATAAACAATAATATTGGTGATTTTTAAGGAAATGAACCAGTGTTCATCTGGATAAAATAAATGTCATACTTCACAATAAGATCCCATCGAAGTGCACTTGAGCTGTGACAAAAGAGCTTGCACCATTGGCCTGTTAATAAAGCTACAGTGGCCCCATGGCTTCTTTGGTGCTGACTGACAGCTCACAGCTGACTTATGACATTCAACATTTAGGTATATACCTACATTTTGACTTTCAGAAGTGACAGCTGCTAAACACATGTTTTTTGCAGATCATATGGTTCCACGTAGGGATACATAATTTGTTTTGGTAACTTTTCAGAGCCGTCAGATATCAGTTGTGAGCTGTCAGTCAGCACCAAAGAAGTCATGGGGCTACTTTAGCTCACACATAACTGTATCCTGATTTTCATGGAAAGCCCACGATCAACCACCAACATTGAGTGAAAGTCACTAAAATTTGGCAATGCACATATAATAATCAAATAACCAAAGCTATTACATATGCTTTTAGTGAAGATTTACTCCATCTAGATATCATATTCTGTAAATTGAAAAATGACACCTAGACACGGGACCTATGGCTTAGTACACCAATGCTCTTACCACTGAGCTATCCAGGCAGCATTAAGCCAACTACCGAGTCGAAGATGGCTGCGTTTTATGAAAGATTGTGATCTTAATAAAATCACACATTTGTAGCCGACGATTTTCGCACGTCCATCATAGACTCTGCCTTAAAATATGAGTGAAGAATGACTCTGGGCATGAGATGATTCCTGGATAGCTCAGTGGTTATAGCATTACCGTACTAAGCCAAAGATCCCGGGCTCAATTCACGTGTCCAGTTGTAATTTTTCAATTTTCAGAATGCACAAATAAGTTTCGTTTGATTTATTACTTAAAAAGTTATCAAAAGTTTCCAGTAATACTTCCTTATGGAGTACTGTATAGTTTCTTTTTATATCATTAATTACCCGCTTCAGTGGCCACATAGTATAGGGCTTCGCTCTCGCGTTAGACTAGATTGCCGATAAAAGGGAGATCAGGGTTTTAATCTCGGTCGGGTGTATTGAAAGAGGTATTTTACAAAATGGTTTTCTACACTACTTCCACTAAAATGCGTGTACACTTCCTCTATATTCAACCTTCCTCAGTCCTAATTTACTAGCGTAATTAGTAAGTAGGTGTCCAACATAAATAGTTAGTAAAACGCGATGCTAAAAATAGTATATATATATATATATATATTAAAAATAGTATATATATATATATACTAAAAATAGTATATATATAATAAAAATAGTATATATATATATACTAAAAATAGTATAAATATATAAATATAACTATACAGACTAAGGATATAATCCCCATAGTAATATTTTTATTCCTGCCATTGTGGCAACATGAGTTCCCAGTTTTCAAATAACAAGCTTCCTGAGAAAGTAATACTTTATGTCGGTATTCTGCAGTTCAATTTTCGTAGGAAGAGTCTTTTAGAAAATACAAACTTTTTTTAGTCAATATTGATAACATTTTACTACATCACTAGTATTATTTTATAGGTATTGATAATATATTTCACAAGTGACAGCCCTATTTTACATTACTTGACGTAGGAATAAGTGAAAGTTGCTTTTCGAGCTGACATATAAAATATTCTTTCTTTTAAAATTGGACTGTAGATTACCAATTAATATGTGGTTCTCTATCAATGTTAATTCAGTAATTAACTAAGTACAAGTCAACTATTACTTACTGTATATGCTTCGGTGACCGCATGGTTTAAGGTGTCACTCTCACAATAGACTAGACTGCAGATGACAGGGAGATCGGGGTTCGAATTCTGGTCGGGTGTACTGAGAGTGGTTTTCCCTAATTTGTCTCCCACTCTCTCTCCACTCAAATGCGGATTTACATTCTCTAAATTCAACATTCGTCATCCGTAGCCCATTATCGTAATAAGTACATAGGCGTATAACCCGAATGGATATCAAGACACGGTGCTAAAATTTTATATATATATATATACTGTATACATAATATAATATATATATATATGATTTATAATACATATCTTAAATAATACACATTATACATAAAGTGTATAGATTATATATATAGTATATATATATATATATATATATGAAAGTAACCCTGTACATAGCCAGTATTCTTAATTTCAAATCAAATCCGTATATTTTCTTACAAAAAACTCTAATCAATTCCCAACTAAATAACATGCTTTGAAAAATTTTCGGATCGAATACCTATGTTTTATAATAAACTGGTATCGAATTGGATCCGATAAAATTTTTATAACATTTTAATGAATAAATATAAAAAATTAATATTAAGCTAGATATGATTATTTTAAAATAATCTCCTATTTATAAACCAAGACCATATTCAAACAATAAATATATATTAAATATTAATATTAAGAGATTAGCGGGCTTAAATGTTAAAATAAAATAGTGTGAGTTGTCCTGTTAAAATAAAATGTAAATATCGCTGCGTCACTTATCTCAAATGTTTTGATGAGATTGATTATCGTATTTTAATAACGGATCTATGTTAGTTTGCTTAAAAAGTTAGAATTTTAGATTATAACTTCGGATTAAGCTCTAACGAATCCGAATCTGTGATCAATTTGGATTTTAAATTTCAAATCTGATTAAAATTTTCAATCTATAAAGAATCAGAATTTCGAATCCAATACTAATTATTGTTAGAATTCTGATTCAAATTTGAAATTTAGAAGATTCTCAAATACTTATTTAAAAATAAACACTGTTCAGCCCTCTGGGAATACTCTACCTGGCATTTGTATGTCACGCTGGCGTAGAAACCATCGTGCAATCCGTCGCACTTGAAGTCAATGACCTCGGGCACGCGGTCGAAGAAAGGGTAGTCGGTTAGGTTGTATCCGTTCAACTCCCTAGGCAGGTTGGGGTCGTGGATGTAATCCAGTTGGGGGATGCCAGTCAGAGGGGATTTGGTGGTAGCGTTTCCCGAGGGTGGAGCCAACGAGTTGGATTCGCTGCTGTCCGAAACGCTGGGCTGAGGACACAAAATGGGCAAGTTACGTTGATTAGTAACTAAACCTAGTATTTGGTTAGATTACTTCGCAATTTACAAACATAGCTATTAATATATATTTTGGAAAATTACATACGGGCATCAAATCCAACATTTTTGGATCTGTCGTGTCATGTTCTACCACTGGGCCATCCAATTTCGTTATGTCCCATTTAAAGCCGGTTTTGTTACATACGTGCGATATCATCATCAGTTGTTTTTAAGTATCAGGAACAGCCACCACGATTCGTGGATGGGTCTATTATGTTGTCGGTGGTCAAATTTATATTCAAGCACCAAAGGCCAACTAATATTAAATTTAGTGAAAATTGAACCTCTTTTCAATATTCACAAATAAAAAAAACTGTTTATCTATCTGAATCATTGTGATGTATGCTATATGCAAATTAGTAAGTTTCTGAGTCATACAACCGTCCAAGTTATTACATGGTACCCGCCTCGGTGGTGTAGTTGGCTAACGCGCTAGTCGTGTTGAGCTCGACTGCTGAGGATGGGGAGATCGAGGTTCGAATTTCGGTCGGGTGAATTGGTGGGGTTTTTTCCTAAATGATTTTCCACTCTCCCTCCATGCAAATGCGGGTTCACATCCTCTAATTCAACCTTCCCAATTCCTAATCCATTAACGTAATTAGTACTTAAAGCGTATAACTCGAACGGGTAGTAAGACATGGTGCTAAACATTATTATTATTATTACATGGTCGGCTGCAGCAGTCAATATTCGTGGCTTGTGATGCTAAGAACTACACGGCATGGATTTATTTATCCAAGAACTGGTAGCAAACTTTTTTTTAACATTGTTAATAGCATTGGCGAGTGCTCTAGTCTCACCCAATATCACACCATAGCCTGAATTTTAGATACGCGCTTGGTTGTCATTGTTTATCAGTTTTATTGACACATAACAGGCTACTGACTGAGCTTAAGGTAGGAATATAGGGAACGATATAAAATGTAAGTGCTTTTGCAGTTTTTATATCAAAACATTTGGTTTGACCCAAAATAAATAAATCATTGCTTCAATAGAAACATATAGTTTAATTTTCTTCATACGGTGATATCAATAGTTGTTGAATATCTGTTATGAGCATAGCGGTGTTGGATGGCAAACTTTTTAAATTTAAAAGAAAAAGTTGTCATTAAATTCCAGGACACCCTTGACCGATATTAAACAACTCTTTATATCACCATGTGAATAAAATTAAGTTTTATGTTTCTTCTAGAGCTTTTTTTTTTGTACCAACAAAATATTTTGCTTTAAAAATTGTAAAGACACTGCCCTTAAGTCGTGTTCACTACATCCCTACCTTAAGCGTTGGACTTAATTGCTCATTTTTCTCACACCACCTGATTTTGCAAAACGGAAAGACCAAAACAAAACATGGCACTAATGAATGGATAAAGTTTCTCATAATTGCGTTTAGCAACTCATTAGATCATGATGATTTAGTGATCTTGTCCACAGATGATGTTTTTCTTGAAATTAATTGTTTTTATTTGTTATCTGTGTGTGAGACCTCACCTCTTCCTCCTCTGACAAATTCTTGTCCTGCGTCGATGGGGTCAATGTGGTCGTCTTCACTTTGCTCCTCGACAGGGGGCTACTTTTCAGAGCCTCTGCTGAGACCATCATCAGCACCAGACCTGTAACACATGATCAAACACTTTTAACTTCACTTTTCAACAAAGGGCTACTTTTCTTCTGCTGAGACCGTTATCAGCACAAGACCTGTAACACACAATCAAATAGTCTTCCCTTTTCTTCTCGACAGACGGTTGTTTTTCAAAGTTTCTGCTAACGCGTACAGCCTGAACAAATAGTAAGGTGCACTAATAAATAAAGGACTTATTCTAAGGGGATATAGATAGGGTGAATAAACTAATTAAGACATAGTGTTTGTGTATTTGTATGGATAAAGAATGATTAAAAACTTTGTGGGATGAATATATTCCTGACGCAGATCGTAAATGCTATAAACTCCGGTCCCTTGAGACAGTCAAGAACTCCAGACCCCCATTGGTGGGAAAGTGGGTTAAGGCATCATTCACTTCTTGTCTGGCTTGCTGGTGATGAGTAGGTTTGGGTTAAAATCCCGGTCTGTTGTACTGAAGATGTTTGTTCTACGATAGTTTTCCACTATCCCTTGTTGCAAGTTCGGGTACATTCCCTTTCAATTCTACTCAACTCATCCATATTTAATTAGTATAAATATTTGGAAAGCTGGCTGGGTTGTAAGACTATGGGCATAAATACACACACCTCTTGCGTACACCCACACTCTGGCGCACACCTACATCTAGTGTGCACCTACATCTAGCCCATACCTTAATCTAGCCCACACCTTAATCCAGCCCATACCTTAATATAGCCCACACCTTGATCTAGCCCACACCTTAATCTAGCCCACACCTTGATCTAGCCCACACCTTAATCTAGCCCACACCTTAATCTAGCCCACACCTTAATCTAGCCCACACCTTAATCTAGCCCACACCTTAATCCAGCCCACACCTTAATCTAGCCCACACCTTAATTTAGGACACACCTGCACACACCTTAATCTAGTACACCCCAAACTCTAGCACACTTCTAAAACACGCCTAACTATCGCACATCCATCTCCACTAATAAAAACGCTGCTTGGTTAGATACAAGAGGACCTCGTGCTGTATCTCGGGTCATGTCCAACATCTGTTTATCCGTACCGCATCATTGTGGTTGTATTTCTTTCTCTTTTTACCTTGAAATGTGAAGGCCATGGGAAAAAAGTTAAAAATAGTGGGCTTTGTTCGATAGAATCACGTGGACCTCTATTTGTAAGATATCGCAAAAACTTTCTCTACCACTTCTGAATTCATAGAGGATTTGTCAACTTACTGGTTTAATGTTTTGGTTGTTTATTGAAGATAAAATTATTGAAGTGGTTTAGAAATTTATTACAAAACAGCCAATAACCTCCTCAAAAAGTTTTATATGTTTATGTAACTTACCTTGGGTCTGAAACAACGCTGAGTTTGTTTTATTGATGCATAAAACCAGTGGTTGTGTGAACAATAGACCTTGAACCCTTAGTTAAAAAAATCGCCTAGTACAGAACATCATATAATAGTAAATTACCCACCACGGTGGCGTAGTTGGCTAACGCGCTAGTCGTGTTGAAGCTTGACTGCTGAGGACGGGGAGATCGAGGTTTGAATCTCGGTTGGGTGAACTGGGGTGGTTTTTCCTAAATGTTTTTCCACTCTCCCTCCACGCAAATGCGGGTTTACTTCCTTCTAATTCAACCTTCCCAAGTCCTAATCCATTAGAGTAATTAGTACTTAAAGCGTATAACCCGAACGGGTAGTAAGACGCGGTGCTTAATATTATTAATAGTAAATTATGTAATGATATTATCATTACTACATTCTTAAGATTTCTCTTTGGATTTCAAGTTGAAATAGTTCCTGTAATTTCTCTTTGGATTTCAAGCTCAACTATCTCCTGTGATTTTTCTTTGGATTTCAAGTTGAACTATCTCCTGTAATTACTCCTTGGATTTGAAGTTGATATTTTCCCTTGCTGATCAATTTATACAGAAAACAAATGAATACTAGAATAAAACATCCGGTAGTTTAAATTAAGGGGGGCTGAAGCCGTCTCGGATAAGCAATTTTTTTAATATTAAATCAATACCCCTTTGAACCGTTAAAAGGTAAATTATTTAAGTTATACTTCTTTAGGCGCGTTATGAAAAAATGATGAGAGTGAAATTTTAAGATGCGCGCGCATCACTGTAACACAAAAGTAACAGGGTTGAAGCTAAACCGCTCATTAAGTCTCGAAAAAAAAAGCTACCAACAAAATAGAAATATAACCTCTGTTAGTCGCGCATGATCACTGTTTTCATATATATAATATTTATCCACATGTTTCTAGTTTCTACATTCACAACACGTGTTTTAGTTTCATACAAGTGCGAGTTATATATGTGCTAATAAATTATATTCAGTAGTGATTTAAATTGAATATTTTGATTAATATTATTTACTATTCGTAAATATTAGTGAAACAAATTGTGCTTATAGACTTTTTCAAGTGCTCCAATATAATTGAGGTTAACTATCCGTATGTATTATTTATTGATATAAATTAAAATATTATTATTTAATGATGCCAAAGAAGTATAACTTCTCACGCGCGTACATAAGTACACACACAAAATTTTTTGTATATGTATGTACTGTACGTACAGTATTTAAATAAATGGTCAACTTGCTTAGCAAAATACATACAGCACTTCTCTACGATTTAATATTACCAGTCCCATTTAGGATATGCCTGGTTTCGGATATCAGAGGATCCAATATAGGAGGTTTTACTGGATATTAAATAGTGCATTATATTTTTAGAGACGTCAATCTTGGAATATATATCAACATTTACAAAAGTACGCCCTAAATACCCGAGGGATTGCTTAGAATGTTAAATTCAAATCACTTGAGATGAGCTATTAAACAAAAAAAACCTTTTGAGTGATTGCCATATTGAAATGAATAGTCATATTTAAAAACCTACCTAAGCTTAAATAATTTCCATGCCAAATTTGGTTAATAATGGTCCACGTATCTGGCAGTTATCTTAGAACAAACATACAGGATTGTGAATGACCGTCACTTTGAAACTGACAGATCGAAAAGCCATGTACATACGTTGTTCGGCCTAGATTCAAAGAATGGCCCCACCAAATCTAACTAGTTAAATTTGCTCCATGGATTTGACAGTTATCATGTAGCAAAAAATCGTACAGACAGATCAAATGCAAAATTATCAAGTTAAAACAGAAACTCGATACGCTCAGTCAATAAACATTGAACTGTTGCCGGGCTTTACTACACCCAGTGATTCCAACAAGGGATAAAATTAACTCAGAAGCTTAAATGGTTTGTCGTCGAGGCACGACAAACAGTATAATTAAAAGATCTTTTGGTGTGATTTAGACGAAAGAAGGGAAAGAGGTCAAAACATATTATTTGAATTTGATTAGATAGGAAAATAAGAAAATATGTTAAATTAAAACTAGAATTGCCATCAATAGGTGCTTAGAGAATATTTAAAAAAAATTATTTTTCTCTAAGACACGTTATTATGAGGTAGAAAAAACAATCAGTCTAAAGCCTACATAATTAAATATATTTATATAATTTAGTAACTAGATACCATTTGAATCAGTGGGTATTCAAATAAAGCTCTAGGCCCATCTAGACTGTTTTGCTGGTGATGGGTAGGCTGGGGTTAAATCCTAGCCAGGTGTATTTAGGGTAGTTTTCCCCATTCTAGTTCCCCACTATCCTTTCACGCAAATTCTAGTACCTCTATTTTAAATTCTACCTTCATCATCCCTACTCTATTAGTGAAGTTAAAATAAGTCCACCCTAAAAAGGTAGTAGGCCTATGATGTGGTTGACTAAAAAATTATAGATATATAGTGTGGGGCCGAAACAATTATACGAATAGTAGCTTGAAAATTAACACTTAAATTGAAAAGTAAATATTCATTTTCTAAATAAAATAAAACTAATTTTTTTTAAAAAGATAATGTCACTCAGATGAGCTCCATCGGACGTCAGGCAAACCTCAGCACGTTGTCCATAGCTTTCCTCAACATAGATAGTATAATTGTTTTCGACCCACCCTGTATATTTATTCTAAGCTCAGTACATTACTTTAATTGTCAGTTACGCATTTACTCAATAAGATAAAGATATCTGGTTTGATTCTTGGCATTACCGAAATATTTATCATGTGAAATTAGGAGTTCCTCATTGTCGCGTAAGTTTTATGGTTAAGTTGTATAGTCATATTAAGTTGTTTACAGTAAATGTTTATTCACTTTTATAGTAACTATGCTTGTATGTCATATGCTGCTATATTCAGTTATTTTAGAAAGGGCACGTTAATCCCACCCAATAATAATATAGTAGCAAGAAAAAATAACGAATAAGGTATAGCTGAACTCTAGCTTGTAAGTCGTGTGGCTATACAACTTGGTATATAAAGACTGCAAATTGAATTGTCTGCACAGAGGTCAATATTCTCGTCGTGGGACCCATTCACTGACCACTCCCTGGACTTTCTCGTCTATGTAAACTCGCTCCTTTATAGCCCCCTCGTTGACTATTGTTTAATATATATCGAGTTTACACACACACACACACACAAACACACACACACACATATATATATATATATATATCGAGTTTACACACACACACACACACACACATATATATCGAGTTTACACACACACACACACACATATATATATATATATCGAGTTTACACACACACACACACATATATATATATATCGAGTTTACACACACATATATATAAACTCGATATATATACCTATGTAGAATGAATGTATTTTTAACTAATATCTTACAGACAATTACACACAGGAGGGACTGTTGGTCCTTGTTATAATAACTATTGTTTGTTACTAATCACTTGTACCCTAACTTCTAGATTGGAGGTTGCCAACCTGTGATCAACAAAGAGTCCTGTGCAGGTCCACCAAACCAATCTAGATTTTAAAGTTATTTTTTATTTGTATTTTCACATAATCTAAAAATCGTTCGCTATTTAAAATTTGCTTAAACGTTTTTTTAAATTACTTTGTCCGAATAAACATATTTTTTCTTTATTAATATGGAAAGGTTTACGTAGAATACTAGAAATGTGTGTGTAATAAATTCATCGTGATATGGATAAGGCCGGAAACCACGTTTATGGTTGACTAATTGTTTGACCTACTTTCCCTGTATCCCCCTTAAAACCCAGGATTCAAACCAGAATCTCTTTGGTGATTACATTAGTATTGTTTTGTTAAGAAATCCGAAATAAAAATATTCTAGTAATTGTTTTTATTTGATAAATGATATATGAAGTTAATCTATACCTATACTAAGTACAATTACTCTCATCGATAGATAAGTGGAATAAATGACATACATACTCATCTAGCCTGGTTTGGTAGTTACGGGGAGGTTGGGGTTACAATCCCGTCTGAGTGTATTGATGGTATTTTCTTGCTAGATGGTTTACCACTTTCTCCCTCCACGCAAAATGGGTACATTTTCAACTAAAGTATTTCTTCCCCATACCTACATTATTAAAGAATTAAATATATATTTGTGAAGTTATAAAGGATCGTAAACCATGGTGTAAGGGGAAAAAACTGATTGCAATGCACTTTTCGATGGTAGAGTGGTCAAAGGGGTGAACTACAAGTTCAAGGTTCTTCATTCAATCACGGTTGGACAAATGATTGCGTATTTCTTTAACAAACCCATTTCACCCTTAAAACTAATCTCATACTCGAACAACACCCTCATTCTCCCATACCACCCCAATTCTTGTAGTTTTTTTTTGTTTGTAAGTGCATCTAGTCTTACTACCCGCCTGGGCTATCCATTTTTCTACATTATTGAGTAGGATGGAGAAGAATATATAGTAAATTTAAGTGCATTTACGTAGAGAGAAAGTGGAAAACTGTTTAGGAAACACCACCATCAAGACACCATTTTATAAAGTCACTAGCAGTAAAGTGTATCTCTAAATTGGGCGCGTAAAACTCGTTTGATTATAAGAGTTATATTGAAAATCAAAAACATACTAAGGAGGGCGCATTAAAACAAAGTGAAACTTGTATTTCAATATGACGCGCAAATTCAACATTTTTGAGAATTGATCCATGTCGAAGAAAGAATGCATATTTTGTCACACCAACCTCACATGTCAGGATTATCCAAATTATACCAAATACTCAACTAATACATTCCAAAATGATGTATTTTCTCGACGTTTATAAAAAGAAGAATAAGTTCACATTGTATGATGGTTCATCTAAAGGTCCATAGGCCGCATACAATCACGGAAAGGGCCGCAAGCTTAACGCGTCCGCTCTAAATGAACCTGACACATTTCCAGCTAAAAATCGTGCACTTCATTGATTTTAATACCTCATTAGCCACACTTCACAACTCTTATGTTCTTGACATGTTTCAGTTCAGTCCTAACTTTCTTAAGATTCGTGCGGTGGCTTCGATCTCCCGGAGGGGCAATATAATGTCCGAGTATTCGGATACCTCGTTCAGTAAGCGTAAGAAACCGTAATACAAAGTTGAACTGGATTGGTAGGATTCTCTCGTTAGCAAACTATACTTTCAGTGCCAGAATGTTAGGTCTTTTGTGACGTCACATGGGTTAGTTAAAAAAACTACAACCAACAAGCAGAAGTAAGACCGACCATTTACTTAATAGTGAAAGGGGACGAAAGCCAATCTCACAGCTGTAAATGTATGCCCCTGCCAGGAATAAAAATCAGAATTTATTATTATTATTAGCACCGCGTCTTACTACCCGTTCGGGCTATACGCACTTACGCTAATGTGTAATGGTAGGGTGATTGTGAGATGAAATGAAGGACCTACAGTTTAACGTGGAATCCGAACCACGGTGGAGGCCTGGCATTCCTCACATTCACAAGATGTCTTGTCAGAGGTGAAGGAAGGGTTTGGAAATCAGATAAATCTTTGCCGGGACCGAGGATTGAACCCCGGCTGCTAGCATAGAAGTCTGACACCTTACCCCTAGACCGCCAGGTCACCGACTAGAATTTATTAAGTTGGAAGAGTAGGATACGCGAATTAAGGCCAGCGCTTTGGCAGTTTTTATAGAAAAACATTTGTCACCAAAATAATTAAAATATTGCTCCAATATAAATATAGTGTTTAATTTTCTTCACACGATGATATCAACAGTTGTTGAATATCTTTCGTCAACAAAGCGGTATTACATGCCAAACCTTTTGAATGAAAAGAAGTCATTAAATTTAAGGACACTCTTGACAGATATTCAAGAACTAATGATGTCACCATGGGAAGAAAATTAAACTAGGTATTTCTACTGGAGAAATATTTGATTTGTTTCAACGAAAAAAATGTTTTGACATAAAAAGTGCAAAAATACTTCCCTTAACTCACCTTCCCTACACCCCCAACTTAAACTGGAGGGCAGATGAGCAAGAAACTGAGCCGTGGTATTAGACACGGGGAATCTATCTCAGTTTTTTCATCGGGCTTGTTTATGGTAGGGAGGAGAATGATAGAGTGTAAAAGTGAGTTTTGAGCTTTTTTTTAAACATTTTATATTTTATTTGGAAACAATTTGTACCCTGTCGATTAATACACCTTTTGTTCTAAATACAGATTGTTGAGTACCTTCATTAATATTTTTATCAACCCACTTCAGTGGTCGAATTTATTTATGCGTGTGTGGACTACATCACTCGCAGCCCAGCTGTCAGGAAGATTATCTGGTACTAATGTGCTACAACCAAGAGGACACTCGAACTTACTGACGGTACATCTTTTCCGTGGAGGTTCTTTCCATGTCCCGATGAGCTGAGGTGATGTTGATAGTGATTATGATGGTGTGGAATCAGTAGAAACTCTTAAAATAACTTAACCCTAACTAAACAAACACTGGTGACTGTTGTGATAATTCCCCTTTTGGGAAAAATGCCAGCCGGAACCCCTAGGATGGTAGGCAGTTGCGCTGACCACGATACCATATAGCCGGTTGACGGTCAATTGATCTAAGGCATCAATTTTTAACCTTTTTCAACTCAAGGCACTAAAATTGTCATAGAAAACCATTATTATTTTTAAAGAAAGATTTTATAAAAGTTTAATAACTGCAATTATTCTAATAATTGTGCTGTTTTTAAATATAATGTTAATCATGGTTCATAAAATATTTATTTTTATTTCTCAATATTTTTTTCTCGTTTCTTTTCTACCTTCCCTCAACCTCTCGCTGGACAATTGCTGACCCTTCACGGTACGTCAATTGAAAAACGCTGATACAAGGCAACAGACTTAACTGCCGATAGCGGGCATCTCGGGGATCGAGTACAGGTCCAGTGAGGTTATAGTGTATTTTCCTTAATGGGGTTTCACTCTCATCTCAAGAAGATGCGGGTACACTTCTATTAAGTTGACCTTCCTCATTCTTAGCACAGTAGAGTAATTGATACATTTATGCACAACCTAAACGGGTAGTAAAACGCGGTGTTAACAGAGCATTCCTATTGTTATAAACAAAACCTCAATGTATATCTATTGGTGTTTTATTAATGAGTAATCACAACTTCAATAAATATGATAATATTTTACTTTTTGATATGAAAAAAATTGACCTTGATAATATGAATGATCTTTAAGATTGGTGCACCCCCAAAATTAAAAAAGTGATTCTTAAAATTCTCTCTATCCATCTCTATGTATCTATATCTATTTATCTATCTATCTATGTTTGTCTAGGCATGAAGTTACAGTCAAAACGGTCTTATTGATTTCCTTCAAACTAGATAGTTTTTTTTAATAACTCAAGGCTAAAGAATTGTGATTTGAAGAGTAGTTTTTTTTAATGGCTTAGTAATTTCCTTCAAAATTTATAAATGCAGTGTGTTCCGTATATATTATAATAATATTTTCCTCCAAGGCAAACATATTTAAGGTTATGCTAATAATAATAATAATAATAATAATAATAATAATAATAATAATAAGTTTTAATTTTTGTTTGTTTCTAATTACTCTAATAAACTATATGAGAAAGTATTTCCGATTGTGTTGGTGTAGCGCTTGAGGCGTATTAGGTCTAACTATAAAACTGGTCCATTCCATTCTGGTCTAGGTAGGTGTCGTCATGTACTTAGTGTAGCGCCGCACTTGAGGCGTACTAAATTTGACTATGAAACTGGCCCTTAGTATCGACAGCTATCTGACCACCAAAAGAGTAACGACCAATGCCGGTGGTCAAGTGGTCTAAACGTCCAGCTCATTTAGTCTCTTTCTACTCAAATAGGAATACATTTCCTTTAAATTACACCATCCCTACCTCACTAGCGTAGTTAATACAGCTTATAACCCCATCAGGACTTGAGACTTGACGAATATAAATTAATCTAGAGGTTTTATGTTTGAATATCACCTGGGAATTTTAGACTAGATATTTTCATGAAGTTCACTGGTATCAAAGCTCAGTAGCTAATAAGGATAGGTGTGTTGAAGGCGTTGTAAAAACAACATTCAGAAAATAACGTCAGTAAATTAAAGTGGTTTTATTTAATAATTTATAAGTGGGCTTTCATGTCAACATTAATTAGTTATTAATATTATTGTATATAATATTAATATTTCAGCTTCTTAATTTTAGAACAGAAACCTCTTCCATACTATTTTGGAAAAAGGGATTTTTTTTACAGTGAGAAATTTTCAGTTATTTTGGAAACCAAACTAAGTACCTTTAGTTTATAGTACGTATATATCTGTATTCGTCGCATCATAGCAACATTTCGGGTTACACGCATCTACAATTTATTACTAAGCTAATGGTAAAGTAACGAGTCAGCATTTACTTTTAAGGAGAGTTGGAAACACTTTGGTAAAAATAATCCGTCAGTACACCCAGCTGGGATTCAATCCCCAATTTTTTCATTACCAGAAAACCAGAATAGATGATCTAGGCATTTATACAAGTGAATTAATTGCCCGTTTAGCCTGCTTTGGTGGCCATGTGGTATAAGGTGTTCCTTTCGCAATAGACTAGACTGCCGATGACAGAGATCTGGATTTGAATCCTGGTTGGGTGCACCGAGGGTGGTTTTCCTTAAATGGTTTTCCACTCTTACTCCACGTAAATACTGTTACACTTCCTCTAAATTCAACATTCCACATTCCTAACTCACTGGTGTAATTAGTATATATATGTATAACCTGAACAGGTAGTATGACTCTGAGGTAAACAAAAAATTAGCCGTGTAAATACTCGTAAGAAAATGTGTCTAGTGTTTAAGTAGTTTACGTTTCATTAGATACAAATCAATTGAATTTACCATGGTTAAAACTTGACAATATCACAACAGAGAAGGAAGAGACCTTAAAATGGCATCCAGAACCAAACTGGTTTTTGTGAAAATATTTTGAAAGCCTTTTAACTAAATGACAAAACATGTCAACATGTCGAGCAATTGGTCTAAACGCCCTTCACCTGTTTAGAAAGGTTCAACATATCGATCAATCAACCTCTCACTTTCTACCGAGCAATTAAGGTATTATTCTGTCGTTAACTAACCGGCATTGTCTTACTTGAACGAAAGTAAATGGTCTTTAGGGCAGGGACGAACATCGAAAGGTTCGTAACTACTTTCCCTACATTCGCCCTCATCATGTGTAAACTCATTTTTTTTTCACAACTATTCAAATTAAACTGGACCTCGTAGCCAGACGAAATATTGCCTATGTCAACTTTCTTGCCACTCGATTCAGTGGCCACGTGGTCTAACGCGCTACTCTCATGTTGGATTAGACTAATGAAGACGGGGAGATTGGTGTCCGATCCCAGTCGGGTGCATTCATTGAGGGTGATTATTCCTCTTTTTTTATGAAAATCATTGTCGAAAGGAATCACTTCACATTAAAAAAAGTTATAAACGTGTAATTTTATTTAGAGATAAATTATTATACTTTTATAACTTGACGAAAGCAGTTCTTAGATGTTTTAAGAGACTATACGTGGTAAGAAGAAAATTGCCACATTCATTTATTACAAAATCAATTATACAAATAATTGCATTATGGGTTATTGTATCATTTCACATATTAATAATTAATAATCGCATATTATTTTGGATATGCTTTAGTAAAAGTTTATACTATTATCCATAACACGTTCAACATAATTGCAATTGCAATTGAAAACTTACTATAATGGATAGGGGGCAGGATATTACCTTATAGAAAACACACCTTTATTAGTGTAAAGAGGGTGTGGAAAAATCACGTGTGTAAAATAACTATCCTAGCCAATATTCGAAGCTTGACCTCTCCATCACCTGATAACAAGAATATTTTGAAACTGACGTCTTTGACTACGTGAGCACCACTGCTGAAGGTCTTTCGCGGTAACTTGTAAGAACTGGGCGAACCAAATAAGATTGCAAGTCGAGAAGAAATAATTTATCTAGGATGACCTCCCATAATATATTCACAAGCTTCTTTAAAAATAATAATTGGAAAGTGAATGAATGAAAGGATATAAGTCAATGGAAAATAGGTTGTAAGTCTTCCCTTACACATTCAATATTTCCATTCATTGCGATTGTAATACAAAGAATATAATAATTGTAGTAGTTGGTGACCGACACTTATCAATGGCAGGAAACTAGGATCCCAAGGTTCAAGGTCGGATGGCTGCTTGACTTATGGGAATGAAGACCAACTAAGACAAAGCGTGTTGATGATTACCGTCCCAATAATTGTGAGAACCTAGGGAAAACATGTCTCTTCAATTAGCTCTCTATTGTTATGGATAGTATCCGGTTTCAACCAGGAACAAGTTTCGACACTCCCATGTGTTTATTTACCGAGTCAGTAATAGGACTATTCGCTGTTTACTACTTCACGGGCATTGTCTTCTCGTAGATAGACTAAAGCTCGATTCACACGTTCGCTGAAAACTGGGAGCAGAATCTGATCGAGTGTCGTAACAACAGTACACACGCTCCCGACAATGACCCATGATGCTTTGCGGCGTCAATTAGAAACACGTTATCTTCAACATGTTTTGTTTTCAAGTTTATTAATATATCTTTATGGTTGTTGTAATTATAGAGTTCTCCACATTAGTTATTTTTGCAACACATGACACATCTTCCTGCACACATTGACTATCTTAATTTTTTTTGGCACCGTTTATTACCACCTGTTCAAGTATATAATAATGACGCTAATGGTCTTAAGCATGATAACCCTGTATTTATAGTAAGTGTACCCAAATTTGCATGCAGGGAGAGTGGAAAACTATTTTGAAGAAAAAAACAACCTCAGTACACTCTACCGAGATTCGAGCCTCAATTTCCACGTCATCGGTAGTCTAGTCTACTGCGAAAGTAGCGCCTTAGAGCAAGAGGACACCGAAGTAGGTTTATCTTAGTTTAATTACGTTAATTAATCAGAGATAAGTAAGGTAGGGCTTTAGAAGAAACGTACCTGGATTTATGTGGGGGGAGGGGGGGAGCAGGAAACCATTTAAGAAAAGATACACTCTTAGTGAATTCAATCGGAAGTGAAACTTCAACACCTGCATCAACAGCTAACTGGATATAGTGAGTTTGAAGTTTAATCCACGTGCTCACCGTGTAGTTTATTACTTAATTAGTCTTGTGCCGCGATACAACTAAACACAGATCGACGCCCGCGCTTTCCATTTTATTGGCAATATTTGAAATCGTGTCAACACACATCACTCGGTTTACGACCTGTGTCTTGTTACATAGCGCATTCGTAGGGGTTAAAATAGTTTGGTTGTGAACGTTAATTGACTCTCATAATCATAGCGTTGTGGCGAAGAGCGATTAAAGCTGAAATTTATTTAACTTACGTCGACTGGACGGAGCGTGTCTCGCAGAAATTTTCTGACTGATTTAGAACTCGTCACGTGTGAACATTTATGTTCTACTCTTATATTTCGGTGAACATGTTAATCCATAGTTATGCTTATTTAATATTACTCGCTTTTCTCGTTGGGAGCTCCGCCTCCGAACCTCCAATGAGTTTTCTTTGCAAGTGGATGTAAACTAATGTAATTCCAGAGCAGTTTTTTTTTATAGGTCTTACCGTTTAGCCACAAGAGGCCTCCAAAGAAAGGTCAGCACCGACTTTAAAATTGCTCAGCAATTTTGAATTTTTCTCGGGGATTAAATTTTTTTTTAACTTTTTAGAATTTTCCCTTCGGTTACAGTATATAAGCTATAAGTTTGCCAAATTTCAAGTTTCTATCTCATCTGGTAGTGGGTAAACATTAATGTCAATAAGTGAGTGAGTCAGCCGTGTGGCTTTATAGTGGTGTAATTCATGTTAACCTTATCTTAAATGAAAAATGTATTTTATTTATTGTTTTATTTATAATTTTTAGGGTCGCTTATAGTGAACTCTGTGCTACCCGTAACCCAACTTTCTGTTAGGGTGACCTGGCGGTCTAAGGGTAATGTGTCAGACTTCTGTGCTGAGGGTCCGGGATTCAATCCTCGGTCCCGGCACAGATTTATCTGATTGCCAAACCCTTCCTTCACCTCTGACAAGACGTGTATTAATCACAACTTGTTAATGTGAGGAATGCCAGGTCTCCACCGTGGTTCGGATCCCACGTTAAACTGTAGGTCCTTCATTTCATCTCACAATCACCCTACCATTACACATTAGTGTAAGTGCGTATAACCCAAACGGGTAATAATAATAATATTGTAAAATGCTTTTCTACCTAAATGTTTTTCCACGTGGTGCTAATAACAATAGAAGATAATAAAACTTTTTGTTTGTTTATGTGCGCCAAGTTTTATTACCCGCCCATGCCATACGCATATCTGTACAACTTGTGCAGGGAGAGAGAAGGTATAGTTTTGGGGAAACGTACTTGCACTTGCCTAAACGTATAAGGGTGAACCATTAATTGAAAACTGCCAACAGTACACCCGGGGAACCCAACCTTATCACCAGCAAACCAGACAAGACGGGATTTACACCTTAGCTCACATTCCCACATATGGAGGTAATAGGACCAAATCTTTCCGTATTACAAAAGAAGAATATTTCTTATCCTCACAGTAGTTTGAAATAAAACCACTAATAGGAGATTGGTTCATCTTTAGGGGCATACCGCCTCAACACTCCCCCACCCCCTCCACGTTTTACTACCCGTTTAAGCTATAAACATATCTATTAATTACTCTAATATGGTAGAGATGAGGAATGTAGAATCTCAGAGGAAATATACCTTCATTTGCGTGGAGGGAGAGGGAGAAATAATCTATGAAAAATCACCTTCAGCGCACCCGGCTAAGATTTGAACACCGACAATATCCGCCATCAGCAAGCTACATGAGCTTAGACATTAAGACCGAATGCCCACTGGCGAGGATCTTAACAATCCCGACCACGATTTGAGGGTGCTTTTAAGGGGAAAATACGGCTAGGGCATGCAGAGGTCTCTGACTCGTGAGACTTAGGTTCAATCCTGATCGAGGAAGGGTTTTTACATATGGGCTTCCTATATTTCCTACATGTAGGTTATGAGGATGATTACTATTAGGGACTCTGTAGTTACATTTGACTGTTCAAATAGTGTCCAAATTGAGTCCTCCAGCATATCTTATCAGCAGTCTTCTTTTTCTTTAGAGCCTGAAACCTAATTTTCTGTCCTTGCTTTAGGTCATCCATCAGCTGCATCAATCTTATTCGTGGCCCTGTTCTCCCTTCCACTTTTCCTTATATGACATCATTTATAAGCAATTTCTTCTCATCATGTGACCCATTATGCTTCCCTTTATTCTTATATTTAATAAGCTTCAGCATAGTTATCCTTTCGTTTACGCGTTTTATAACTTATTTACTAAGCCCCCAATCTGGCCACCTTATTCTAGCTATTCTGCTCCAGGATCACAATTCAAATCTTTCCAAATATTTCAAAGTCCCCCAACCCCCCTTAAGTTGGTTTGGTTAGGTTGAGAGGATGAGTGTGGATCGAGTGACGAAGCATATATATGGAGTTAGAGTGTGTGTATCAAAAGGAAGGAATAGGTCATGTAAGACATATCTAAATGTTGTAGATGAATGTGTGAAAAAGAGAAACACTAAACAAGAGTTTTAAGAATAAAAGAGCATGTATGACTCGGTGCATGGATGTTGTTGAAGCGAAGGGAGTATGCAAGGATAGGTAATGTGGAGAAAGTTAGCGAGTATGGATTAAGTACGGAGTTGTTGTTTGAGCTATATGCACAGTTTCTTGCCTACCCTGTGAGGGAACCACGTGATTAGGTATGTAGGCCTATGTACAGTAGCCCCATGGCTTCTTTGGTGCTGACTGGCAGCTCATAGCTGAGAGCTGACAACTTTGAAAAGTTACTAGACCAAATTATGTATCCCTACGCCAAACCATATGATCTTCAAAAACACGTGTTTAAAAGCTGTCACTTCTGACAGTCAGCACCAAAGAAGCCATGGGGCTACTGTATGTATGTATTACTGATATTTTATGTCTCAGCTCCATACAAAGCGATACTCAATATGAAACACCTAACCAGTTTATACTTCATCCCGAGGTCCAGTTTGCTACTCAATAGAATCCTATTCTTGGTGTTGAAAACAGTTATTTAAAGTTCACCTTCCTATCCCTCTTTTCTCACGTTTGTTATTTTAAGTCATTGCCAGCCAGGACTAAAAGTGGAACGTATACACTAAATACGGATGCGAATCCGGACAACTGGGCGCTGACAGCTCAGCGCCAGGACAACTGGGCGCCAAAAGTAACCCCACTTTTTTCTTTTTGAAAAAAATTCCTTTCATGCAATTCATTTTTTCTTTTTAATTAAAAAGTTATGAGTAAAAACAAAAAAAAGTCAATCTTTTTTTTAATTATATATTTCTCAATTAAAATTAAAATGTGATGGGTAAAAACTAGCAAAAAGAGTGATAGGTAAACACTAGCTTAATGCAAAGTGATGGGTAGAAAAATAGAATTATGCTCAGCATTATATTTTATTTAAATATTCTTTGTCTTGTATTAATGCATTGCAATATTATGTGCAACACCTCGTAAAAACGAGATAATGTATCTATTACTACAGTCCCTAAATAGTCTTAACATTCTAGCATTGACCTCGTTAGGTTAGGTTAGGTTAGGTTAGGTTAGGTTAGGTTAGGTTAGGTTAGGCTAGGTTAGAAATAATAATGGGGGATAGTAATAAAATATGAAAAAATGGTGCATGTTTTATTCTAAAAAAATTGTATAAGCTAAAAAAATAATAAGTTTTATTTTAGCACCCAGTTGTCCTGGCGCCCAGTTGTCCTAGACCGTTACAGATGACCAAAGTTTGATTTAAAACGATTCAAATATAAACTCAAAACAGCCTTGTATTTTTTTTTTATCACCGTTTGATTCAGAAAATAAAATTCACAACATGAAAAGTCCAAACTATGCTTTGTATTGTCGATATTGTGTGTAACAGTATCATTATGTGTATTTAAAATCCACCTGATACATGTAACACAAGATATTTCCATATATGAACACCATGATATTGATCACAGTATCATGTTGTTTTATTTATAAAGATTTTCTTGTTTTATTTTCCAAACACTTTTGGTAAAACATATTATTACACTCGTTTGGTTGAATCGTTACTTTGTTATACAAGCCACTTTGTATTGTATTTATTTTACAATGTATTTAAACATATTCTGTTTTTCCTAACGAACATATAATATATATACAATGAATCCCCTTAATTTTATAACATTGGCTTTACATGTATAAATACTAAGACACACATTGCACAAAATTTTCTGAATTGCTTACAGTAAAAGCATACTTAATGTTTTAATCCTACTACGATAATAACTGGTACGATGTACAGTACATAAATTTTATCACATTCATCTAAAAATTTGAGCATTTACTTAAAACTCATAAGATTTGTGGAGCGGAAAAATATATATTGTTGCAGAAAAATCATGGAAAAGATTATCATATTCTACCAAAGAGTATTTATAAAATAATATACACTTTTATAGAAATATATTTAAAAGTAACATCACTGTTCATTAAAGAGCAAGACAATACACTTCCGATTTCAGAGAAATCAATTTTAAAAATATATATTTGTCAACAGGTTGGAAACCATTGAATTTATAAACATCTGTTTCGAATAAAAGTTTTTAATTTACAATAGTACTACAACTTTACAATGCAATGATAAGTTTTTCATATATAAATAGTTGCAGAGATATGACCAAAATTATAAATTTACGCTGATTTAATATATCCTCAAACCCGCCTCGGTGGCGTAGTTGGCTAACGCGCTTGTCGTGTCGAGCTCGACTGATGAGGACGGGGAGATCGAGGTTAGAATATCGGTCGGGTGAACTGGGGGTGGTTTTTACTAAATGGTTTTCCACTCTCCCTACACGCAAATGCGGGTTCACTTCCTCTAATTCAACCTTCCCAATTCCTAATCCATTAGCGTAATTAGTACTTAAAAGCGTATAACCCGAACGGTTAGTAAGACGCGGTGCTAAATATTATTATTAATATTATTAAAATATCCTCAAAGTAATTTTAATGGGAAAATGAGGACTGCAATTTTTTTGTAATGTTAAACGGTGCCGAGGTACGAATTTTAATCAAAATGGTTAAAACAGTCTCTGAGAAAAATGTATACGTTCCTTTTTTCCCTTTAGTAAACTACCGTTAATTTTAGAGCTGGATATCTAATTTTAAGTAGGCTATTCCTCTTTGGAACCTTATGTAAACCTTTGATACCAGGTTTTAGTCCAATCGGTAAAATGGTTTCGTCTCTAGAACAAGATATAAACAGAAGGTAGCGCAAAAAACACTTTTTCTGGTCCAGTGAGCTATGAGACGTTAATATCCATCAAAACCTAGTGTTTTTTTCTACGGTCGCGATGGAGTAAAAATGAGTTGGTGTTTTTACTATTTAACGCAAAAATCACTGTACAAATTGTGCTTAAATTTTGCATGGATGTAACATGAACTTTATGGGGAGACCTGGTGTTCTAGGGGTAAGGTGTCGGACTTCTGTGCTGGCGGCCGGGGTTCAATCCTCGGTCCCGGCACAAATTTATCTGATTACCAAACCCTTTCTTCACCTCTGACAAGACATCTTGTGAATGTGAGAAATGCCAGGTCTCCACCGTGGTTCGGATTCCACGTTAAACTGTAGGTCCTTCATTTCATCTCAAAATCGCCCTACCATTACACATTAGCGTAAGTGAGTATAACCCGAACGGGTAGTAAGACGCGGTGCTAATAATAATAATAATAATATGAACTTTCGTTTAACCTATAGGCTAACTAAAATTTATGTCCACCATTTTATTTCAAGATTGTAGTTGCAAAACACTACTTTTGACCTTTTTTTTTCATCTTAAGCTCGTCAGATTTTCATTGGACCAACTTTTAAATAATCCTAGATAAAGTTTATATATAGCGGCCAGCTTTAAAGAAAGTGGCGGCTATAGAACACTACTTTTTTAGCCGTCCGTACCTCCAGCCCTTAAACTATAGGAATCTTTAGCTAAGTACGGCTTCAAGTGATCAGCCTGGCTCTATATCATTTATCACATTGTCTCTCTCAATAAATAGTATAACCTGTTGAATAAACTATACAATACCCTTCTATTTGTTTAAAATTCCATTGTCCTTGGGTATTAACATATATTTTAAACATTTAATACTTACTATAAAAACATCTCGTGTGAAGAAAGGCTAACTAGTTTGTAATATGACTTAAAATTTTTACTGTAACAGTATAATAATAATATATTATTTTATGAATATCAACATTGTATTAGTTCGTTATTTATTATAATAATTGAAAGGATTCACTATAACTTGGCTTTAGGGAATTATTAATGTGTCTTGAAGATAACATTAATTTAATGTTGTGTCTGAAATGTATTGTGAGTGAACTTGTGTTCATGGTTACGTGTTTACAAAGATTGACTACAAGTCTAGGAGTCTATAGTTCGAGAAAACAATTTTATAAAATATTATATATAATTTGTTGTATCCCATAAATATAAGTCGGCGAAAATTAACTTTAATACGTATATAGCCGTGTGTAGGGATAGTAATTGGAAATTACATTAAAATATTATAAACATTACATTAGGACATGGAAATAAAATTTCAATGTAAAAGGTCTCGAGTTTGATTCCCATGTCCATGAGTCATTTTTACAACTAATTTAACTACACACGAATATTTTACTGACGGTAATGTTGAGTGTTTCTTTATAAATGTACTTTGTCAAGTTGTTATTTTTTTTTTAAGATTCGTGCTGATATAAATCTGTCTTTTGAAATTGTACTTTATAGACGTTTTTATTTTGAACTTTAGTTATTACGACTGAGGTAGATTCATACAAACTCGTTTCAGTGGTTTCCGTGAAACTTGTCTTTTTATGTAATTGTGCAGATTGTTGTGTGAACTCATTTGGATGTATGTAACTCTAGGGTAAATTTCTCTCACGTTAATTTTAATCTTAGTGACTTGTGCCAAAGTTACATAAGACATTTTCAAATTAAAAGCTAAAGCAAAAATTAATACTTCAGGTGGAATAATAAAATGTCATTAATATGAAAGAAATTTACCCCAAACTTTATATTTGGTTTTTCCGTGTGCCATAGGTAAACTTTGATTAATTTTTCAATTTATAAAAACGAATTATATACATATTAATTCAGCATCTGATTAAAATATGTATAGAAAGCAAATATAGGTAAACTCTGCAAAACCATTTTGGTACTAGAGCAATCTGTCTGCACTAAGGTTGGTTTTTACATATGATTTTTCCGATTTTTACTTCACGCAAATAATAGTTCTTTTATTTATGCCTACACTTTATATGAATATCTTGATAGAAATATTTTAAAATTATAGTTGGGTCTATTCCTATATTTCTTGAATACGACTTTCAAATTTTCTTTCAAATCCTCTAATCTTTACAATTTGTACAATTTAAGTTAAAATTAAAATATTTAAAATTGAATTTAAGAAAGTTCCCACTGACAAATTATATGAATATTTGTCATGTGTATTACGTCATTAACAACAAAGAAAACAATATTGTATTAAATTAATTATATTAATACAACTTGATCCTTGTTTTATTTTATTACTCTCCCAAATACAAAAGCCTATATAAGTCATTTTACCAATTGATTAAAATTATTATATAAAGGCAAGGTATTTATAAGAATTCGAGATACTTTTTTGAGATATTTACGAGTCTCGAATTTCTCGAATACCACAAGATTCGTCCAAGTTATGACTAAAATGTACTAATATTAGAAAGAATACAACTATCAAACACAATACTTTCTATGTACTACATATTATGTATGACAGAAAATTGATGGGATTTGGTCAATATTTATAGCTCAAGGTTCTAATAGATAATAATGTTAAATTCCATAAAAGCTATTAGTTAATATTTCACCACAACGGTGGCCACAAGGACAGAGGCATCAGTATCGTATATTCTGGTTTGAAATTGAAGGGCTGGTTGAGAACTGAATGTTGAAAGGGTATAGTGAAGTGGGAGGTGACCTGGCGGTCTAGGGGTAAGGTGTTAAGACTTCTGTGTTGGGGGTCCGAGGCTCAATCCTCGGTCCCGGCACAGATATATCTGATTGCCAAACCCTTCCTTCACTTCTGACAATACATGTATTAATCATAACTTGTGAATGTGTGGAATGCCGGGCCTCCACCGTGGTTCGGATCACACGTTAAACTGTAGGTCTTTCATTTCATCTCACAATCACACTAACATTACACATTAGCGTAAGTGCATACAGCCCAAACGGGTAATAATAATAATAATAATAATAATAATAATAATAATGTAAAAATAGTTCTACCTTAATTTTTTTCCACTCTCCCTTAATACAAATTCTGATACATGTCCTCAATATTCAATCTTTCTCATACCTACCTATTTATTCAGGTGTCGCGGACGGGTAGTAAGACGAGGACATAATTATATGAACAGTTTGATTCAAACCCGATCTTTCAGCCGACAACCAAGGTTGTTTTCAATGACCTTTACCAGTGCATTTTCACCGTTGATATCCCTCCGAAGTTTGTCCTTGGGAGCTCCCAGGCCCCGTATAACACCTAACCAGCAACTTAGGTAAGTAATACAGCTCTAACCAGTCGTCGTATCATAATATAGTTTCCTGTATTATAACTAAGAAAACCGTGGCATTGAGACCAGTGAAATAGTTTTGCCATATTTTTAAAAGTATAAAAAATGAAAAGCTGTTATTTTAATTAAAAAACCTCAAATGGATCCCCAATACGTTTATTTCGAGTGAAGAGTTAAGAAAACTGCACTTCAATGCACATTCTGGTTAGAGAATAATATTTCATCTAATTTCCTGGTTAATCGGTCATGATATATACACAGTCTGATTTTCATAGTAAGACCATTAATTGAAAACTTTACAATGATTTTATCACAATTACATACATACCTATACTTTTCTTTTTGCTCTGAATCTTACTACCAGCTCGAGCTATACGCTTCATACCCTGTTCTCATCACAAGACAGATAGGATATGACATTAGAATGGATCTGAAAGATATATGGTGTGATGAGGTTGACTGGATAGAATTAGCTTGAGATAGGAGTAGGGTGTAATGAGGTGGACTGGATAGAGCTAGCTCAAGATAGGTGTAGGGTGTAATTAGGTGGACTAGATAGAGCTAGCTCAAGATAGGGATATGGTGTAATGAGGTGGACTGGATAGAGCTATCTCAAGATAGGTGTAGGGTGTAATGAGGTGGACTGGATAGAGCTAACTCAAGATAGGTGTAGGGTGTAATGAGGTGGACTGGATATAGCTAACTCAAGATAGGGATAGGATGTAATAAGGCGGAATTGATAGAACTAGCCCGAGATCGGGAAAGGTGACGTACTTTTTTAAGTGCGGCAGTGAGATTTCGAGTTCCTAATGCCATAAAGGGTAAGTAAGTTCGTTTAGTTAATAATTTAAAGACGCATTATGCAGTAATCCATAAGGATATATTATTGGTAGTTATTTTGATAACTTTTTTGAAGGAACTTAATAAATAATAAATCAAATAATACATATTTATAAAATGCCAAATGTTAGTGACTTTCAATCAATGTCTATGGCTGAAAGTGGGCTTTCTATAAATATTTGGGTTTAGTGAACACTGACGAAAGAAATACGAGGCTAGAGGGTGTCCTATGGTAGCTTGCAAGGTCTTCCCTTAGGTTACGTAATTTTTTACTATTAAATTTAACATCATGGCCATTAACAAGTTTATATTATCTGCTTCGGTAGCCGCTTCATCTAACGTACTAATCTCGTGTTGGACTAGACTGCCGATGACGGGGAGATTGAGGTTTACATCTCATTCGGGTATACTGAGAGTGTTTTATTCCAAAATAGTTTTCTACACTACCTCCAAGCCAATGTGGCTATACTTCCTTTTAATATAACCTTCCTAATACCTAAAACCGCTAGCTTAATTAGTGCATAAGTGTACAGCCCAAACGGGTAGTAAGGTGCGGTACTAAAAAAAACAATTTAATGGATAGAGATGTTGAAGGTTGTTTCGAGAGGAAGTTTACCTGCATTGACGCGAGAAAGGATGACAAATAACATTCTATGGAGAACCCCCTCAATCGGAATAATACCATCCACAGTTCTCTCAACAATAATCCGAACTCCAGTCTATGTGCCACCCACCGGCAAACAAGACAAGTCCGGTTGCCACCGTTGCGAGTCTTACATCTCAAATCTCTCGATCACTGCTGTGGATTTCAGGCCTATTTATTTCTAGTGATCGGATTGTAAAGATTACTGAAAACTTCCTTCGTCGATTCTCCTTTAAACTTCCGCGTGTCCTCCACAGAAATATGCATTGTTATATATTTCTACCGGTACGTCCCTGTATCAACTCCATAGCTTTATCATGTTCCACGGTGCAGTGATGCCAATACTAAAAGAGCGTTTTCTCTTTCTAAACACTCCTAATTGGAATCCGTGGAGAGTTTCCCTGGAGTTCTGCTAATTAATTTAATTACTCTACTACAATTAGCTATAACGTCTTCCTTTAAGATAGAATTCCTGAAATTCAGTTGTTGTTCCGTAACTTAATAGTATTTTAATACAAGCAGCCAAACAAAATAGACACATAATAGTTATTTACTTATTTCAAGTAACAGATTCTTTTTTTACCGTATATTTAATACTATTCAAATAATCGTTTATGTTAGTCCATACAGTTATGCACATCTATAGTTTTCAATATTTTATTATAATTATTGGGTGACCTGGTGGTCTAGTGGTAAGGTGTCAGACTTCTATGCTGGCGGCCGGGATTCAATCCCTGGTACCGGCACAGATTTATCTGATTTCCAAACCCTTCCTTCACCCCTGACAAGATGTGTATTAATCACAACTTGTGAATGTGAGGAATGCCAGTCCACTACCGTGGTTCGGATCCCACGTTAAACTGTAGGTCCTTCATTTCATCTCACAATCACCCTACCACTACACAATAGCGTAAGTGCGTATAACCCGAACGGGTAGTAAGACGCGGTGCTAATAATAATAATAATAATTATTATTATTATGATTATTATTATTATTAATTATTAATATCACCTCATCTTTCTATCTGTTCAGGATATACGCGTATATGGTAATTACTCTAATGGGTAGGTATGAGGAAGGAACTATTTTAGAGATAATCTACCCGCACTTGCGTGGAAGGAGAGTGGAAAACTACCATTTGCAGACATGGCCAGGAATTGAACCCTAATCTCCTCGTCATCAGAAAACCAGTCTTAAAAAAGAACGATGCCTCAGATCATTCGGTAACTAAAGGGAGTCATTTCAAAAATTGTTTCAAACTAAATGTATTACGATTGTGACTGTCACCACGGAAGTGGTTAAAGCAAAAAAACTATGTGGTATTTCCCTTGAAAAGTCTTTGGGATCGTTTTGATATTTAATAAAGGATACAATTTCAGCAATAGATTGTTTAGTTATTAATCAAATAGTCAAAACTATTATTTATGCATATTAGTAAGGATAACTCCATTTAGATATATTCTGAAAATTGAAAAATGTCACCTTGAAACGGGAATTTGAACCCAGTATCATTAGCTTAGTACACCAATGCTCTTATCACTGAGCTATCTAGGATTCGTCCCGTGTGGATGATCACTCTTCACTCATATCTTAAGGCAGAGTCTATGATGGACGTGCGGAAATCGTCAGTTACAAATGTGTTAGATTCCCGTGTCCAGGTGTCATTTTCCAATTTCCAGAATATGATATGTTTAGTTATTGTTGAGTTAGTCATCAGAAAAAAATTATTTAATCAGGATTAGACCAATGTATCCTTGAACCCTCAAATTTCTCGAATAATTAAGGATATTCGAGGGTTAGAGAAACTATCATATTCGATGTAAAAAAAAGTATTTTCAAATTTTAATTAGGATTTTGTTGCAGTCTTTGATTGTCTTCTGAATGATGGTTTAATCCAACATGGAAACAAATGAAACAATCAGACCCCAATTCATTAACTTACAACTTAACCAAATGTGTATTATTTTTAGCACCACACCCGCCTAGGTGGCGTAGTTGGCTAACACGCTTGTCGTGTTGAGCTCGACTGCTGAGGACGGGGAGATCGAGGTTCGAATCTCGGTCGGGTGAACTGGGGTGGTTTTTCCTAAATGGTTTTCCACTCTCCCTCCACGAAAATGCGGGTTCACTTACTCTAATTAAACCTCCCAATTCCTAATCCATTAGAGTAATTAGTACTTAAAGCGTATAACTCGAGCGGGTAGTAAGACGCGGCTCTAAATAATAATAATAATAATTTTAGCACCACGTCTTATTACCTATTAATGTTATACGCATATGTACTAATTGCTTTAATATTGAATTTAGAAGATGTGTACCCACATTTGCGGTGAGGGAAAGTGGAAAACCATTTAAGGCATTAGGGAAACCACCCTATGACACTCGACTGGGATTAGAACCTTGATCCCCCTATTTATCGGAAGTCTAGTCTATTGCAAGAGTGATTACCTATACCATGCGACCATTGAAGCCGTTTATATCAACTGAAGAATTTATATAGAAATTTAAATATCTTATATTTATCCTGTAATTTTCTTTAAAACTAGGACTCAAAGTCTAGATTTGGGATTTGTTAGTAGAATTATCATTATAATTCATAAAATAGTAGATTAAAATCATTTCTACGTTTAACTTTATCTCAATCTTGAGAAAAAGGAAGTATTTTTATCGCCAAAAAAACTATATTCGTCGACGTTTAATGACCCCCTGAACTCAAAAAGTGGTATTAGCAATGCTATCTTTCTGTCTGTTCATCGGACTAGAGCCGAAAATATTTTACCTATCGGGTTGAAACCTGATATCTAGGGTTTTACAAAGGTTCCTCACAGTTAATTTTGGAACTATCGATGTATCCTTAAAATTAAGGGCGAAAGAAGGAAAAAAATCTTGAAATTGTCTCTAACGATTCTGATTAAAATTTGTACCCATGCACAGTTTATTATTACATTTTTTCAAGGTAATGACTTTACATAACCAGATATATACAATGTTTGATCTCCACAACATTTTTTTTTAAGATACGAGAAATCTTATCATAGTAAAGTTGCAGAAATATTACAGATGCAAAACTTTTATCTGAAATAGTTTGTTTTAAGACTAAAACAGTTTGATAGTTATAAATAAATATATTTTTAAAATGGAGTTTTGGGAAGTGTGGAGCTGAAAATATAGTTTACTTACTCAGTGGTATTAGGAACTCGAAAATTCATTGCTACTCTTACAAACCACGCCACCTATCTCTATCTTGAGCTAGTTCTATCCAGTCCAACTCATTAAACCCTATCTCTGTCCATTCTAATGTTATCCTCCCAACAGCGTCTTGGTCCACAATAGTTTCTTCACAATGGGTTTGCCAATCGGAACCCCGGCCAAGGTTTTAGAATTCCATTCACACTGCATTTTCGGCCCACCCTGATCTACGATACTTGATTATCTCAACAATAGTTTGTGTTAAGTACAGGATATGTAGTTATATACACCACAGATGATCAGAAAAGTGTTTAAATTTTAAACTTCAAAATGAGAGGCCAAGAGATAAGGGTGGGTTCGCAAAAATTACAAAATTAATTAAAAAAAAACTTAAACGTCTAGAAAGTGTCGAGAGAACCATTATAATAAACATCTGCTGAACTAACGCAATGAACCGTGATGATGTTTTATTTACGTTCACGTTTCAATATGTTTCTGTAACGGTGTCTAACTTCACTCATGCTCTTTGGTGAAATTTGATATTCCTTTTTTTTCTAGTACTATTATGTTTCATAACAATGTATATGTCATTTCAATTATCTAAAGATTGATCTCAGACAGAGATTGCTTTGTCTATGGAATACGTCCTCTTGTGCAATCAGTTTGGGGCTATACACATGTGCTAGGTACGGTTTTGTTTAAGATAGCTGAGTTATTTTTATTAGTTGCACTAAATGTTTTGGGATTCATTTTCACTTTTCTCTTTTTATATTTTGGTAAATAGTATTGTCCTATATGAATGTAAATACAACATACAGTACCCATAAATTTAATTTACTACATTAACAATAACCACTCCGATATTTAATTACATTTTTCAGATGCACCAATTAATACTGAGCATATTACTACAAAGAATATAATTTTTTTTATTATTAAATTATAGGAAATAATTAATGCAGGTGCAGTTTTTTGCCAGTTTATTAAAACAAAACAATTTATTCAGGTTAATCCTTATATGACTCCGAGGAATCAAGACTACATAGAAAATACCTCCCAGTTTTCAAATTATGAGCAAATGATTCAATTTTTAGACAAAGGAACGAGAAAGTCTGTGAAGCGTGCAGTGCCATCAAAAGAAATAAAATCTATATTTTAAATCTCTTAGCTATAATCATTAATAGTTAATTTATATTCTTAAATTCTGATTAAGTTTTCTACAAAATGGGAAAATAAATGGTTACTTTAACCCGGATGCGCACAGAATTAACCAAGATCGGATTTAGAGGCAGCCCTCCTAATCCCTGCCACACAATTACTTAATCGAATTTTTTTTTCACCATCCCCCTGAAAACTCCATTCCAATTTTATAGGAATAGCACTATCTTACGTATGCACATGTCAAGTCATGTGATTTGCATTGGTCAATTTTGATACATATTAAATTAAAAAAATACTCCATGACCTGAGCCCGCGATCTAGCTATACCGGTAGAGCCATTAGCGATGATACTGCTAACATTTGCAGATAGAGGGTGTCATGTGGTCAGCACAACGAACCTGACAGCCAGTAATCTCAGTTTTATAAACCTTAGCTGCTACCATTTTATTAAATAAGCTCCTAATTTGTCCTCACGAGGTTGAGTCTAACCCGGTTTCAGACCCACTGCTTCACAGAAAAATTCTGAAAGCGACGGGGATCTAACCCGAGACCTCTGGATCTGTAACCAGGAGTTTTAACCACTGGACCTATAAAATATGAATACAAAATATTATCCAAGTAGGAGGGATACCTAAATTGAAGAAGATAGAGGCTGCCCAGTTGAGATGGTTAGGACATGTCTAGAGGATGAAAGGAGACAAGAGTTGATGTGCGGTGCTGAAGATGGGAGCCTGGAGGGTCGAGACAAAGAGGAATACCGAGGAAGAGGTGGAGAGATGGCGGGGAGGAAGAAGTCCTCAAGAGGGAAGGAATGCCAAACATTCGGCAACTGAGAGAGCTGGGAGTAATGTCTAAATAGACTGAACTGGAGGAGGATGCTGGTCCTGCTGAATGGTGCAAACCTAACTAGGATATGAAGAAGATAAAATATTATCAATGTTGACCTCAAATAAATATGTTTGTATTTGATAAAAGATTATTCTTTTTTAAATTGGACTGTAACTGTGATATTTTACGCTGGTCTTAGCCATTGACAAGAGTAGTGAGGCGTTGTTGTTAATATTAGGCTCTACAAGTCCAACACTTGGGAGATACGTTGATTTGAATTAGGGTTGTATACCTGAAAACGGATCAAGCCATACTTCTTTCCAAGACTGACCTTGTTTGTTGAAAGGCCACAGAAACACATCCGAAGCATAAGTTAGATCGTCCCTTTTGTCTTAATAGTTCATCTTCCCCCCACCCACCCCTCCCCCTACTATTAAATTAGCATTGGTTCATACCAGAGAGTGTTTTATCGCGGGGATCTCCCCTGAAACAATGGCGAGAGGGTGCGACCTCAGGATGCTGCTATAACAACTGTCCGTCTTCTGGAGGATGTTGACGCGCTTGAGAGCTCCTTAAAGAGTGGGGTCCATGACCCACATGATCACAGGCCGGGTAATGGCGGCACTGATACAAGCGCGTGAGCGGAAAGTGCCTACTCGATGCGCTGGCAGGAACACTACACTGTAGAGTCCATTCGCCATAGGAGTGGGGATAACTGACAGCTAACAGAACAGGTAGAAATGGTTAAATAAAAACATAATTAAAAATAGTGACACTAACTCAATATATGGTCTTGCAGAACACATATATGGATTTGCCGAATGGATACATGAGAGTAGATCCGGTTAGTTACCATCCTTCTTATGGCGAATGGACTTATGTTATTCTCCGGTTTTTGTGTGGTCAATCTTCCCTTAAAAAATAATACGAATCTTGCAACGCTGGTTCGTTGAGGTTTCCACTAGCTCTTTCTTAGCCCCAGCACACCACCTTACTTTATAACTGAAAACGAGGAGATTTGGCAACAGTTAACCGAGCGAAAGAAAATATACAACTTTTCTCCATAAGGGCCTTCATTTCCCTCAAAGTATCTTTCTGTCGTAAGAATGGGTAAATTAAGAGTGAACTAAATTAATTCTATTTTCATTTATATTAAAAGGCCACGTCTAATCATTGGCTAGGGTCGATATATATCAACCATTTACAAGGTTTGACCTTGTAATAAATTAATAATAATTTAGAACACCAGTTTAACTGCAAACTGCCTCAGTATCAAAATAAGGGGATGCCAGGGTTTGCATGTGCCGAATCGGTGGTCGGTGAGAAACATAACTTATATTTCTTGTGATAAACCTGTTAAAATTGTTGCATGGCGTGGATTATAGATATTTTCATCCAAGGAGGTTGCCTATATTTATGTTTAACTTGTGTGGTGGTATTCCCGAGGGCGTCAAACGGTTTAAACATTCTATTGTATAGTTTTTTAACCCTCTCATCCTTACAGCCGACTGAGTTAATAATTATTTAACAAAGGACCTTTCCTCCTAATTTATTTGTGCAACATCCCCATTTCATGGACACAAAATGGCTACTCGAAATATAAGTCGGGCTTAACCTATTCGTGAACTGCCAAGTCTTGTGTCAATAATTCCTCTGACCCTTCATTCTATTATATTTTCTTTCAAGTTGTATTTTTTTCAGTTTTCCGCCATTCAATTTGCATTAGCATTATAAGTTTAATTTGATCATTTTAAACTCCTTCCACAACTGAGAGTATTTAATACTTGTCTGGACGATTGATAATCTATACGCATGCGTAAAAATAATTGGTTAATATCACCCAAAGTCACCATCCAACAGTGAAACTTTTATCCCAAATGGGAAATTATTATTAATTATAGACTATTCTGCAACAGATGAATGACTACATATATTATATGGCTCGCAGCCTCGAGCTCAACTCATCTCATATCAACTGAGGTTGATGGATTTTTCTTGAGAGATAAAAATCCGTAGCACAACTTCCTTTGGAGGGAAAGTAAAACCGTTGGTCCCATGTCGATTGTGGCCTGTAAAAAAAATAATCCTGGAAGGTATGTTAAAATACCTTTACCAGCAAAATTGGTAGGCTTTTTCACTGTCGCCCATAGAAATTCTCGTGTGCTGATATAATCAGTTGGTTTAGAAAGTACGCGTTAAATACCACTAATAAATAAATAAAATAAAAACATAACAATTGCAACGGTACCAGGAAGTAGTAGATATCTTCTAAATTTCCGACGCTCACTACTGACGCGTGGGATTCAGTTACGAAATTTGGCCCGCAGGTAGCAGTAGCAGCGCGTGAATGTTGTATTTGTACAAGTGAAGCGCCCTCCTACTCCTCGACCATTTAGCTTCTCTGTGGCAACACTTGTGAAACATTCGGCTGAGAATCTCCGAAAAAAGATGTGGTAACAACACGAGGTGGGATGGAAGGAAACACGAGAAAAGGTCAGTGTTTTTGCACTTTTTATGACATAACATTTTTGACCAAAATAAATAAAATTTTGCTTCAGTACAAATATAAAATTTAATTTTCTTCGCATGATGACTTAAAAATTTCTTGAATATCTGTCAAGAGTGTCCTGGAATTTAATGAAAACTTTTTATCTTCATTTAAAAAATTTGTCACCTAATACCGCTATGCTAATGATAGATATTCAACAATTGTTGATATCATCATGTGAAACTTAACTACGTTTCTACTCGAGCAATATTTTATTTTATTTGACCAAAAAAAATACTTTGATATTACAACTGCAAAAACAGTTACCTTATCTCCCTAATACACCATCTTAAGAGCTCATATCACATAGCTCAGGTAAGTAATAGAATTCGAATTAGATTTCACATAGTGGCTTGGTTTTTGTGTTCTACTTAAAAAGACAATGCAAATGAGACCATTGAACTGTTTACCCACCTTAAAAATAAACAAAAATTATTATTATTATTTTAAAATAAAAAACTTTTAAACTGATCCCAATCTTAGTGTTATCAAATCAATCATACGGACAACCTCACTTCAATAATTTTTTAAGTTCTAGGGTTAACTTCTATCCAAAACACGGTTAATCGACCATGAGATGGACACTCAGATACCAGCCACTGTCTCAAGTCTCGTGTTTATCCTGACTAACTTCAGGGCTGTTTGTCAGTCTTCAGAAACTATTTTACTAATCGCAAAAGCGTAGTAAGACGTGTGTTAAGAAAATACTAATCGTAAATGAGATTAAGAGTTTGTAAATTGTAGTCAATTTAGTGCAGGATCCCAAAATATTTTAGAACGAAGCAATCCTTGAATCAGAAAAAATACATGCTGGAGCATTTATAGTATTTCTTACACCAATATTACGAACATTCAATAAATATGGTTAAATTTTAACAAGTATAAAACAAATGGAAAACCCCACGAGTTCTGGGCTGTGCCTTTGGCAAATGTCCTTCACTAATATTTGAAAAAATGGTCAATCCTAGTTACTGGTGATATTTTATATTGTGAAAAATAAATTAATATTATAAAATTGCCTCGCGAAGCATGTACAGCTTGAAAAACGCTGTTCTAGTGGTTGGTTATCTCATAGGTGAACTCATGGTGGCGTCTCATTTCTACACAGTTTATAATTGAAAAGCATATAGATGTTTGAATCCCAGTTGGATGTATTTTTATAGTTTTTTTCTAAATATTTTCCCACTTTATATTAATAAAAAATGCCAAAATAATTTCCTATAAATTCTACCTTCCTCATCCTTACCCCATTACTGTAAATTATGTGTTTCGAGGATGAGTACAAAGACGGACTGCATGGGGAAAAAAAGACTGACTAGGTTCTTATAATAGTCTTAAATACATTATATAGATTCCAATATAAGTTGTTTTACTATAAATTATACGTTAAAAATCACTGCCATTAACAGCTTAATCTAAGGATCAGAAATAAGCTATGATTTTTATTTAGAAGAAGTGCAGGAGCATTAGTGTGGATAGAGGATTAGAAAATAAGAGTGAAAATAACCTTCACTGTGCCCAGTCGATATTCCAATCTCAACTTTCCCGTAAGCGGCAATTCAGTCTATTGCGAGACAAGTTAAAAGTTGCGATAGGCAAATAAAGAGTTAAGGTCGTTTTACTTCACACATCATATTAAGTGAGACCGCATATTTTCGGTGGTTCTTGAACGATACAAACATCAGGTTCTTCTTACTTTTTTTTTAAAGGAATGTTGGTGTAAAAAAATCTAAACTTGAAGATGACCTTGAAATATAAAGTACAGATGGTGTGCGTGAGCTCTGAGTCGTCATTAGTTTAAATATACGGTGTGTTTATAAAAGGAAATCATGCTGAGGAATAGTTGAACCTAATGAATAATCAAATGAGATTACTTTCCATACAAATGAACGGGTTAACAACACAGAAATACAACAAAATCATCCCTTATCTGGTACGATAAGCTTATAACTAACTTATAATTAGGGCCTTTAAGAATAAAACCATTACAATACAATATTAACCAATAGGTGTGTTTCACTATTAGGTCTAAAGTGCTTTGTCGGGTTTGATTTTGAATTCATATAGTATTGTGCTTAATCCCATCGGGTCTACTAATGTGCGTTTTCCTAAATGGTTTCCCACTCTCCTTCCAAGCAAATGCTTGCAGACTACCTCTAAAATGCTTCCTTCCTCATCCATACCCCAATTTATTAATTATCATAGATGTGTATAACCTGAACAGGTATAAATACGCGGTGAGAAAAAGATAAGTATGTATAACTTATATAGGTTACCTGTGATCCTATCACTTGCAAGGATTGTTGTAGCATTAGAACTCTCGTCTGGCCGTCATTAGCTGGTCAGTATAACACGAGAGTGATGCTTTGGAAAATTTGGCCAAATTAATATATCAAGAACACTCTTCACCGATAAAGATTATGGTGGAAAACCTATTTTGATTTAATGTATACACATTATTATTATTATTATCTTAGTATTTTAGTGTTTTACTAACTATCCAGATCTGTTCCCACATTTACATTAATGAGGAAGGGACGAAGAAGGTAGAATTGATAAGAAGTGTACTAAAATGTTCTTAAAGATAAAGTGGAAAACATTCTCATCATTATCAGCAAATAAACTAAATGAGCTAGACGCTTAGTCCGCGTGGTCATTGATGAGGGTGATTATCAAATTTAAAGTGGTTTGCACAAGTCAATGATGCTGTTTATTTCTCATGATCCAAAACTACGGCTAGCTAAAACCGAAATAATTGTGTGATGATTGAATGCAATGTGAATTATCAGGTTTTTTTCTGGAATTACATTAAAAGAACCATTTATATTCTGAAATCACTTATAAAATATTTAGGGCAGACCCGAATTGCGCCAGTTATTAAGGGATTAAAAACTGTTTACTAATCCCGGACCCGAATTGCGCCAAGTCAAATTCAGGT
>CABEEJ010006083.1:23092-36025 GCA_901482245.1 Timema douglasi | reverse complement strand
AGTTAACTAAATTATATTTTTTGACTTGTGTCCTTCTTGCCGCCAGACATAGCATTAATATTTGTTTATGTTCAGAGTTGGCGCAATTCGGGTCCTATCTTGGGAAGGGGGGTATTGGCGCAATTCGGGTCCGGTCTGGGGGGGCACTTTTAAGCTCTTGGCGCAATTCGGGTCCGAGCTAAGAGGATTGGCGCAATTCGGGCGAGCCCATCTTTTCTTGCATCCCCTACATCTCGAGCTAAAGGTAAGGGTTGGCTGAAAACCGGTCGATCTCGCGGCATCAAGTCGATCACATAAGTAAACTAGGCCCTATTTCTTTCTTAAAAATTGAATAAAACTTACACAATATGGTGGTCACGTAATCCAAGGCATCACTCCAGCAATAGGCTGGATTTCTAAAGAAGTAAGGTCAGGGCTCAAATCCCGGTCGAGTGCGCAGAACAGGAATTGGCGTCCCTAGTTTAAATCCTCTTATAAGAAACATACGAACTACGTCCCGATAGGACTAAACAGACAAATGAACCGCGTCCCAAGCTAGTCGGCAAATGAATTGCGTCTAAACTGGTCATATCAGGTACCTTTATGGCTTGTTCAGTTATGTTTCATATTTTCATCCGCTAGGCTCGCTTTTAGGATGCCCTCCACATTACCAAAAACACTGGAGGAACTCCATTCAGTTTTGGAAAAATTGGACACAAACTGCGGATTCACACTTTCACCGAAAAACAAGCGTGGAACAGGAACGTGGTCAAGTAAATTCTGTTCAGCGTAAGAATTGTTATCTGAAAGGCCTTTTTCCCTACCAGAAATCTATTATATAGTAGGATATTGGTAGGGAAAAAAACCCTATCAGAGAGTAATTCCTACCCTGAATGGAGTTACGAGCTCCAAGCCAATCACAAGATTTCCGCCTCATCGGCGCGAGCTGTTCTGCTGAAGTTAACCTATCTCTACTCCAATCTCTACAATCTTCGGCCCAGGAGAACTATTCAAATCTCAAACCCAACCATCTCAAGTCAGGGCGCATTCGCATTTTACAACGGTTGCGCTGTACAACCAGAAGCTAGCAGACAGCTTCGTTTGCCTTTGTCAGAAGATTTAGAATAATCCGTTAAAGAAGGAGAACAAGGTTTAAATCACGATTCGGTGTACTTGAAGAGGGTTTTTCCGAAATGGTTTTACATTCTCTCTCCCCGCAAATGCGAGTACACTTCCTTTAAATTTAAAAACCTCATTCCTAACAATTTAGTTTAATTAGTACAGATGCGTACAACCTGAGCAGGTGATAAGACGAGGAGTTTAATACAAATATATATATATATATATATATATATAATATGTGTGTGTGTATGTATGTGTGTATGTGCGCGAAGAACCCAAAAATAAAGAAAAAATTAATAAAGCCTGACAGGTATCCATTTGTTAGTCTTGTGTACCTATTGCAGCATTCAGCGTTACACTAACCGTGGCGGGAGAGACCACAACTAATAGACAACTCACTGGACATGTCCACCTCACTGTTCTTTGCGGTTCCCTCTCAACAGACAAATTGACGCAATCCTCGAAATAAAGAGGCATTTCGTTACAGCTGTACCTACGTCGTATATATCCCACGGTGCTACTGTGTCTATATAACGATTTGTTTAGTTTGATTTTAAACAAGATAATAAGATAGTAAAACCACACATACGTGACTCAAACTTACGCGCAGAGAGCCTACTAGAGCGATTATTAGTGATGGAGGGGCTAGAAACAACGATCAGAAGTCCAAGAGGCTTTGATTCGATTCTATGTGTTATCTAAAAAGTAAAATATTTATAATTAATTAAATTAACACCCGCCTCGGTGGCGTAGTTGGCTAACGCGCTTGTCGTGTTGAGCTCGACTGCTGAAGACGGGGAGATCGAGGTTCGAATCTCGGTCGGGTGAACTGAGGGTGGTTTTTCCTAAATGGTTTTACACTCTCCCTCCACGCAAATGCGGGTTCACTTCCTTTAATTCAACCTTCCCAATTCCTAATCCATTAGAGTAATTAGTACTTAAAGCGTATAACCCGAACGGGTAGTAAGACGTTGTGCTAAATATTATTATTAATTAAATGAACTCCACGTCATTTGATTGTTATTCATGGTAATATTTGTTTTCAAAATGCACCATTTATTACTGCATGTTCGTCCAGTAGGAATTTGTAAACTAATGAGGCAAGGATAAGAAAGTCGAACTCCATATTAAATGTGCTCACAGTTGCGTAAACGGAGATTGGAATATTATTTAGGAAAAATAACAAAGATCACAGAACATCCAGTTAGAATTTGAGCCCTAAATCCCATATCATCGCTAAATCAGACTATATGAGCTTGACATTAAGTATGCGTGTTCGCCAAATGAACTCAAATACTTCATTCTAAAGCTATATACAAGTTGGTGCTTAATAAAGAAAAGAGGATCCCGACTTTGGTTGGAAGAACAATAGAGAAAGTTAAAACATTTAATTTTGCGGCCAACATTGATAACATTTAACTAGATTATTTGTGTTATTTTATAGGTATTGATAGTATCAATAAAAAGTAACAGCTACAGATAAAATTAATCTATGTATGAATTTATTAAATTGTTATAGTAACTTTAGTAACCAACTTCTACTGTTCTCACTGCCAAAATAATAGTTTATACCATATATATATATATACATATATATATATAAACTGCTAATTGTAAACTAGTAGTTTATATATATATATATATAAACTGCTAATTGTAAACTAGTAGTTGGCTAGAGTAGATGGATTAATAAACAATCAGTTTTAATCTGTCACTGCCATTTTTTTTGTTTTAAAGCGTGTAACATGTAACAGTACCTCGTAGTACGTGGTGTGGGTATGGCCTTGACCTAATTAAACTATATAAATAGACAGTAAGCCAACCTTTCCTTAGTGCAATTTTATAACCACCCAAGTTTTTATTCTAAGAGCCACCACTATATTTCTATTTATATTATATTATATTTATATTATTTATTGTTTTTACAACTAAAGAAAATTATTATTATTATTATTATTATTATTATTATTATTATTATTATAGTATTAGAAGCGCGTCTTAATACCCGTTCTGATTTTACGTACTTACGCTAATGTGTAATGGTAGGGAGATAGTGAGATGAAATGGAGTGTAAACAATATACACAATTTTGAATGGCAAAAAAAACCACTTAGAATTATTTCAAACTGTGCTATATATTTCTTCACTTTAATTTTTTTTTTAGCATCGCGTCTTACTACCCGTTTGGATTATACGCTTATGTACTAATTACACTAATATGTTAGGGATTAGAAAGATTTAATTGAGAGGAAGTGCCCCTCTTTGCGTGGAAGGAGAGAGGAAAACCATTTAGAAAAAATCACCTCCGTGCACCCGACCATGATAAAACCCTGATCTCCCCGTCTTCAGCAGTCTAGTCCAACACGAGAGTAGCGCGTTAGACCACGTGGCTGAAAAAGTGGGGCTTAAATACTTTATTGTAGGATTTTTTATTTACATCATTTAATAAATATTGCTTTGAGTAATTTTCTAACCCACATAAATATTTAGGAAAATATCAGTTTTTAAAAATATATTAATAATTTTAAATACATAACATCAAATAGCTAAGTATATACTTGCATCGGTGGACACGGGGACTAAACACCAGTCTCGTCTGGTTTAGTTCTCCAATGTCAATTTTTTTAAACTTGTTTGAGGTATTTAACGTGCATTGTCTAAACCAACTGATTATATCAGCACACGACTTATAAACTAACTTAAATCTAGAACACACACAACATCCAGCCCCTGGCCGTTAATTCATCATTGTGTAAGGGGAAACCCACATTTTCCCAATGATAAATTTTTCGGTCATGCCAGGAATCGAACACGTTACCAACTGAGTTAAGGTGTCAGACCTCCCCAGTGTCAAAATAAATCAGGGCTTGATTTCCAGCCAGCTGTACAGAGGGTGGTATTTCCTAGAGGGAGTCCATAATACCTTCATTTAAATGCGGTTACATTTCATCAATTATATCGCCCTCATCCCTTATCTTCTAGTGTGACTAAAGTATGCATAGTCCTTACGGGTAATAGAACGCGCTGAAAAAAAAAAGTATAAACTATATTTAAGTAAACATGTATGTATAAGTTGTGGCCCGCAACACACCCGAGTTTGTTAATATGGCCCTTCGGCTGGTTTTAGTTATATACCATTGGGCTGGGTTTTATCTTAGTGGTTTATTTTTTATTCGTGTCACTCTTGGTGTTTAATTAGCTTTATGTGCCTTTTTAGGTTGAATAAAAAAAATATCACATTTTAAAACTGTTAGTAGTGTCATTTAATTTGGTTTTGAAATAAATTAAATAGTTCAAAAGTTTTAAGAAACAATAAACAGATTCTAGGTTAGTTAATAGTTATTTTAATATCTTTAACAAAGGAGAGGAAGAGTGATAACTTCATATTTATTATTAATTAATAATGGTTATCTATCTGGGGACGTGTAATTCGTGAACGACTCGTTCGAATGAATGATTCTTACAAGTAAATTAGTCAAACCAGCTCACATTTTCGAAGTGATCTATCTAGTTCAAAGTGAGCAACAAGATTTAATAGTAAGAAATAGTGTTTCTTTGGCTGACCTCGGTCACAGAAATGAAATTAAATTACAGTAAAATAATTTAAATAAAGCAACTGCGTTTTCACAAAACTTTCCCGAATAAATAAATGTATTTTCATTGGTCATAATTACTCAAAATAATTTAGGTATTTCATTTAAGAATTGTTAGCTATGATTTGTAAGCATAAATTATACTTAGATATATAGCCGATACCAAATCACAAAATTTTAAATCATTAATGAATTTATGAACTAAAATCGATAGTTTGAAAGTTCACTGTTCATTAATTCGTTTAATTTAATCACCTTGAATTGATATATAATTTTATAACAAATAATAGTTTTTAATATTTAAAAAATAAAGTTCAACTTTTAGTGAAATTAGGTTGTACAAGTTGTATTAAATTAACGTGAAAGACAAAAATGTGTAATATAATATAAAATATATGCACAGTATTTGAATGGTATTTGAAAGAGATTGGTAATAATAATTACAAATTATAATACATTATAATTAGGAGTATCTTTAAATTATAACAAACACATAAAAAATTCTGTAACATATTAAATTTGTAGACATTTGAGTCAAAATTAAACTTAAAGCTATGTTTTTAAAAACAAAGAATGATGTGATGATACAATTTCATATGTCTGTATTAATTTAAGAGCTGACAGAACACGTTATTAAATTTGGAAAAAAATATATAAATTGAATTCCTTTCCTATCTGTATTTCCCTGTTCCTTGGTTACTGCTGCAAGTACTGCAACGTTATTTATACATGTTTCAATGTTACGATGGCATCGTCCTCATGTCATCTATTAAAACTATGTAATTGAGTATTCCATTGTTTACATTACATTGTTTTAATAGCTGACCCGAGTATGATGCCGTCGTAGCATTGAAACATGTATAAATAACGTTGCAGTACTTGCAGCAGTAACCAAGGAACAGGGAAATACAGATAAGAAAGGAATTCAATTTATATATTTTCTCAAAATTTAATAACTTTTTCTGTCAATTCTCAAATCGATACAAACATACGAAATTGGATGATTACATCATTCTTTGTTTTTAAAAACATGGTTTTAAGTTTAATTTAGACTCAAATGTCTACAAATTTAATATGTTAATGAATTTGTTAGATGTTTGTTATAATTTCAAGATATCCCTAATTATAATGTATTATATCTCGTAATTAATATTACCAATCTCTTTCAAATAATGTGCATGTATTTACTATTATATTACACACTAGACCCCCCTCCCCCCTCCCCAGCATTATTATTTTCAACACACATATTGAAGAATCATCATAGACTCTACCATAAAATAAGCGTGTCTATCGACCTTTTTATGATGAATAAATTAATTTAAAAAAAAAAAAATTCAAAATAAAATATAGCCTATGTTACTCGCTGATAATGTAGCTTTATATTGGTGAAAGAATTTTTAAAATCGGTCCAGTAGTTTTTGAGTTTATCCATTACAAACAAAAAAACAAATCTTTCCTGTTTATAATATTAGGGTAGATTTATGTCTTTTGGGTTAATTTAATTTAATACAACTTGTACAACTAAATTTCACAAAAATTGAATTTTATTAATAAAAGCTCTTAAACGTTCCTTATTAAACAAATTTAATAATATATTAGTTTTACGTATTGAAATGACTCAAATTTGAACTAAATAAGTTAGTTAAAATTTAATTTAATTTTAAAGCTTAATGAGGCAGTGCCTGTTTTAGGTCACTCCCCCGGCCCAAAAAAAACTTAAAAACTAATTACAGGTGCCCCCTGTAACTCATAAAAGGAGTTAAAAGTAAATAGAGTATATATAAGATTTAAAAATAAATAAAGTCAGCGATAATTATAGGCTATAATCTCTTTAAATAAATAGACAATACTTATTGAATTATATTTTGGTAACTTATAGAATAATAATATATAACCAAACAATAAATTTATATTTATTTTGTTACATATGTCTACACTTTTACTATACAGTATATTTTAAAGCGACAAACAGTATTTTAACAGTGATTCAACGTGCTGCTATCTATACGCATCTGTTAAAACTAGTGGAAGTGATGGTACCGCAAGTAATAATTTTCTTCACCAGAATAGACAGTTTAATTCCCGTCATTTATTTAAATCAATAGTAATCTCTCAATCTGTAGGTAGCGTGTCTGACTATTGAGCTAAGGGTCCCGGGTTTGATTCCCAGCATGGCTGAGAAGTTTATCATTGGTGAAATGTGGGTTTAACCTTTCACGTCGATAAATTAACGGCCCGGGACTGGATGTTGTGACTTGTGCCTGTCCTAGTCTTAAGTTAGATTATAAGGCATATTAAGCAGGCCTGGCAAGCCGGTAGTGGAAAATATATGGCTTGAATAAAAAACTGACACAGGCCACAGGTTAGAAACAGTAATGGATGTGTAAAATAGTAGTCTCTATCGTTTCAAACATTTAACGGTTTTCTCTTGTATTATATTTAGTAAAATCAACAACAAAATGACAATGACTAGTCCTGCTAGTAATTGGCGTGCGCAGCGTGTGTGCCGTGTGTGCCTTTATCCGTGTGCCCGCAGCTGTGAGTCGATAAAATTTGATGAATATATTAAACATCATTTTAATAATTCCTGCATAGTTTTTTGACACCGCGTCTTACTACCCGTTTGGGTTGTGCGTATGTGAACTAATTATGATAATGGGTTAGAGATAGGGAAGGTTTAATTTAGAAGAATTATGCCCTCATTTTCATGGAGTGGGAGTGGAAAACCAATTAGGGAAAAGAATCCTCAGTAGGTCTTACACCCGACTGGTTTTCGAGCCCTGTTCTTACCGTCCATAGTAGTCTGGTCTATAGCAAGAGTGACGCCTTATGGATGGCAAATCAATAGCACGCGTGCTACTGAGTGGCATGCTGACATGGGAAAATAAACACTTAATGATACTTTGTTCGACGTGCTAAAGTCTCAACATCACTGCCTTAGACTATTCAACTACCGATACGAGTGCCTTCATAGTTAATACATGCTTAGTAAATTTTAATATCAATGGAATAAACTTGAGCACTTAATAATTCATTTTTACTTGACTCACTGGATAGAGAATTATCAGGATTATGAAAATACTCGCGCTTGATATTTTGATGAAGGTCAGCGTTTCATTACTCTCTGAAACCGACAAAGTAGTTTTCGCAATGCCATCTGTCTGTCTGTCTGTATCTCGGCTTGGAGCTGAAACAATTTTTTACAATCGTACCAAAACTTTGTATCTAGAGTTTTCATAAGGTTTCACCCGTTGAATTTTTGGAATTATATATTATTTAGCCCTAAAATTAAGGGTAATTTACTGGAGGGCAAAAAAGAAAAAAAAGAAAATTAAGATCTCGAAATATTCTATAGCAATTTTGGATAAATTTTGCATACAGGAACTACTGTTTAACATTACACACAAAATGACAATTCTCATTTACCTATGAAAATGACTTTGAGAGTAAATAATATTTGACAATAACTAAAATTAAATAAACAAATATATAATAAAATGAATGGACCAGATTAATAAAAATATATTAAAACCCAGAACGATTCACAATTAAAATCATAAACACAAATTTGTCTTCAATATTATAAAGGTCAATTGTCCAAAATTGATTAAATTGTTTATAAAGTTTAAAAAGCTATAAAGAAAAATCGAAATCATTAGACTCAAAAAAAATATTATAATTTGAAAAATAAATAAAATAAATATAATCGTCAGTTATTTTTTCCATCGAAGGGTCATATTCACAAACTCGGGTGTGTTGCGGGCCACAACTTATACATACATGTTTACTTAAATATATTTTATACTTTTTTTTCCAGCGCGTTCTATTACCCGTAAGGACTATGCATACTTTAGTCACACTAGAAGATAAGGGATGAGGGCGATATAATTGAGATGAAATGTAACCGCATTTAAGTGAAGGTATTACCACCCTCTGTACAGCTGGCTGGAAATCAAGCCCTGATTTATTTCGACACTGGGGAAGTCTGACACCTTAACTCAGTTGGTAACGTGTTCGATTCCTGGCATGGCCGGAAAATTTATCATTGGGGAAATGTGGGTTTCCCCTTACACAGTGATGAATTAACGGCCAGGGGCTGGATGTTGTGTATATTCTAGATTTAAGTTAGTTTATACATATACATTTCATTGGTGGTAGATCTTTCGGAAATTCATGCCATCATAGGCCTGGAAAAATTGTGTGTTGTGACAACTTGTCTGTTGTGTTGTATAATTCGAATGGGTCACAACACACAAACTGTGTTTTATAACTCGGTAGAGTCACAGCACTCCATTTATCAAGGCTGATGATGGCATAAATTGTCAAAAGATCTCCTACCAATGAAATGTATATGAAGGTACAGTGGATAAAATAACTGACAATGATATTTTATTTATCTATTTTTCAAATTTTTATTAACTTTTTAAGGGCCAATGGTTTCGATTTTTCTTTATAACTTTTTAAAGTTTATAAACGTTTTAATCAAGCTTTGACCATTTTATTTTATAATATTGACAACTTTTGTGTTTATGATTTTAATTGTGAATCGTTCTTGGTTTTAATATATATTTATTAATCTGGTCCAGTTATTTTATTGTACATTTGTGCTTTTAATTTTAATAACTGTCAAACATAATGTGTTGAACAATGCCTCAGGACAGTTACCAAAATGTTTTCTATAACTTTTAGAGTACTTTACATAAACAGAAATGTACGAGTTTGATCATAATATATCCTCTAATATTTGAGAAACAAAACAACCTCTCATTGTAAGGTTGTATTACTATTAAAAATAAAAATCTTTTATTATAGATACAGTTTTATAAAACCAATAGTTTCTGAGCTATAATATGTTTTTCATAGAGTTATTTTAAAATAAAATTAACTAGTATTCTCTTTGGTGGACAGAGATGTTCCTATTTTCTCAATGTTACACGTGTATATTACTTTATTTTTGCTCTTTGATGGAATGTTATGCTTTTTTTTAAATTTACATCGTGTTTATGCAACAATGTATGCTATTTCGTTACACAAATCTTATGAATTTTTAGTAAAGTTGAATGTTTCTATTTTAAGATAAAAGAGAGAGGCAGTATGTGTGTACTATTTATTTTAAATATGCATTGCGAAAAAAATTGCAGTGCGTGGACTACCTTCCATATAATTTCATGTCCACTTTTAAACTTTTATTTTTTGAAAAAAACTTATTAAATTCATTTCATTGATGGTTTGAGAACAATTCTTTCTCATTTGAAGATTTTTTTTAAATACCAGTGGATTTAAATTATTTATACTACATTTAATACAAAAGGAAATCTTAGTTTTTTGATAGTTTGGACCACTTTGGCCCACACATAATTTAAGATTGCCGTCAGTAAAAATAACCATAAATAAACAATGTTGTCTTAAAAGTGAACAATGTGTCTTCAGCCTAATCCGATTAATGATATTATACTCTGGCAATGGTCATAAATCCCTCTATCTTGGTTTTACACCTTCTCTACGGAAGTCAGTATTATAAGCATTCGGTGACCTTAGCGAGGCTCACATTAGGTAGCCATGGACTTATAAAGACTTTACATCCGCCATTATAAATACAGGAAAGGTGTGTACCTAAGTTTATGAAACGACACCGATGAAGATGTCGTCTTCTGGTCTCGCCTTCATCGCTTTTTACACTAAATCATTTCTCTATCTTTGTTATAAAAGGTAAAAACAACTTTCCCATCCCCAATAAAGAATTTTCTACAAACAATCGCAGTCACTTATCTGATAAGCTTCCATACAAATGTTTGTGTATGTTACATGCCATTCGTAAATTTTCCCAATTCATGATTTGGGGAAATTTCTGCCCATTTCATGAACTCGCCTCTCCTTTGGACTATTTCATAAACTGAGCCAAAATATGGTCCATTTCATGAATTGTGCAGCGTTTGTGCTACCCAGTTCATGAATTGGCTATGTCATTAATTGTGCAGCGCTTGTGCTACCCAGTTCATGAATTGATTATGTCATTAATTGTGCAGCGCTTGTGCTGCCCAGTTCATGAACTGGCTATTTCATTAATTGGGAATCTCCAATCGTTACCTCCTTCAAGAAATGGATGAGTTTTTACTCTGTCCGTGAAATAGACAATAAAAAAACAGGTTTGGGCTTTAAGTTAGTCTAACTTTTAATCGTTTTAGAACAGAAGGTTAGGTTATGTTAATTTGGGTTAGTTTAGTATAAAATATTTAAACAGGGCCTCTGAAAGGAATTCGGTGTACAAAGTTTTTTCGGGCTCCCTTTCATTTTCCATTAATACTGCCTAAAATTAATTAGTTAATACTCTCAAAAATAAAATAAAATAAATAAGGCAAAAAGGATATTTAATTTATATTTTTATATCTAAAAAAAGGAAAAAAATCTAACAGAAAAAATCATACCTCTACTAATAATTTAGTAATAGTACTAGTAGTGGAAATGTGAATACTTAATCTTTAACATATGCAAACATTTTCTGAGATCCCAGGAAATTCTCAGGCATCTTTTAGACCCCCGGGCTTGGTACGATGTACCCCCTGCACCCGTCTCTGATGAGGCCTGTCTTTAAACGAATTTCAGATAAACTTGTAGTTGATAGATGAATCAAATAACCAAAGCTATTAAATATACTTTTAGTGAGGATTTACTCCAACTAGATATTGTAGTTGATTGTACAATAAAGTCCAAGTCGGGAAATTGTCAAGCGAAGAAGCTAGTACACGGAATGAGTAGAAATTTGTCAAAGTAATGAAATGGCCAGGTCCACGAAGGAGGTGTATATGTCTGTATTTATTTATTTATTTGAGGTATTTAACGTGCACTTTCTAAGCCGACTGATTATATCTGTAGAGGAGAATTTCTATTAATTGAGAGTGAAAAGTCTTATCAATATTTCCGGGAAACGTATTTTCACACAGCTACCGCCTACCAGGGTTCTATTACATGCCACAAACGACACGGGACCGACAGATTTACTACCCCTGCGAAGTATGCTGTTCTACGGATTTTTATCGTTCAAGAAAACTCCGTTGAACATGATTGGGTTTGAACCACCAAACATTAGGTTCTGAGGTGAGTATTTCACCCCAAGACCACCGAGGTCGATACGAACGGGGTTTAACTTATGCACAATAGACTACGACCCACACTGGTGGTCGCAAGTTCTATGGCAGTGTTTTTCAACCAATGATACGCGGTGTATTTATTAGGGGTACTTGAATCAATACATGCGGGTAAGAACAAATCAATGTATGTAACTTTACAGGAGAAAAATATATAGCCTATATCTATAATATTATTTCTTCAGCATTTGTTTGGTTTTGTATTGTAGTGATTTATCTAGTAGGCAGTAGGAGAATTATCTTATTTCCAAGTTCTTTGGTTAATTTTATTTTCTTTCTAAAGCAACACAGCTAAATAGTAGCTTATATAATTATGTGCATACTTTAGAAGAAAAAAACCCAATATATATCAAAGGGCACTCGGATTTGAACCAAGGACCTCTTGATCTGCAGCTGAATGCGCTACCACTGAACTATAACTCCATTAATAATGGAGTTACTCGTAACAATAATCTCATTTCTATGAAATGAAATGATTGTTTTTATTGATAGTTCAATACACCGATTGTTAAAGATTTATTTTAAGAATTCAAGACCAACCAAAATAGAATTAACATTTTTTTTTACCAAAAGAACTCAGAAATAAGGTAATACACCTACTAGATAATATATATATATATTATAGGTTAATATATATATATATTAGAAGTTTTGTATAGTAGTGATTTATGTAGTAGGCGAATTACCTTATTTCTGAGTTATTTGGTTAAAAAAATGTTAATTCTATTTTGGTTGGTTTCTTTCTACAGCAATATAGCTAAATAGTAGCTTATGTAAAAAGTGCTTACTTGGAAGAAACTATCGGAATCCTATATATTAGTTCTGTTTTCTCAACTGATACAAAGCCTACAGTGATGAATAAGATATCAGTGGATAGGATTTTTTACCGACTTCTGACATAGCATACTCAGTTTACGTTAAAACACATTGTTTGTTTAAAATCTAAGTTTAAAGAAAAATCTAATTTTTTTAAAAATCAATTACCGAAAATAAACTCTCTTTTCTATTTTGTGTATACACTTCGCTGAGTATTTAATTTCAACAATCCAACAAATGACTATTTGGGGGGGGGGGGGGGGGGGGGGGGGGAT
>CABEEJ010006083.1:1689-18315 GCA_901482245.1 Timema douglasi | reverse complement strand
ATAACTTCCTTATAGTAAAATTATCTCTTATGTAAATAGCCCATCAACATAATTTCAAGCCACGTACTTAGTCCTTAAGCAACTCATTACATTTTTTTTGTTGAAAGCCATTTCAATGATTGATTCTCAACATCAAATAGTTCGATTAGTTGACATTGTCGGTAGTAGCTTATAACTGCATATGGCCATGTAAACGTTTTAAGCCACGAGGAAACGATTCCTCTTTTGACAACGAAAAGGTTTTATACTGTATAAGACCGCAATTCAATCTTTTGAACCTTTTTATGGAGTTTTCAGAAGTCCTCTAACATAATGGACACTTTATCTTATTTTTTTGTTTGTAGTACACCACTTGCCGACATGCGTTCTGTATCTAATGCGGAAGAGACGAAGTGTGACGACACACATTTCAATAGAATGGCTATTTGAAGAGGGATGCTTAAGGAAATTATGACCGTGCTTTAAAAGGTTTTCTAATTCTCCAAGTCAAGTACTTTTTCGATTCAAGTCAAACTCATAAAGGCTCGCGTTTTAAGCCGGTAAGACGTGGTTTTAATTTATGGTCACATACAAAAAACAAAATGACTGTCTTAAATGCATATTGTGGTAATATAAATAAAATAGTATTTCATAATTTATTTAAGTAGTGTCCACAATGAAAGACTATTTGCCCTCTGTATCTCGCTACCCATCCAAGATCTAAGAATTTTAATCACGCCAATAGATTTAGGTGTGAGGAAGGTAGAATTTAGAGAAAATATACCCGTGTTTGAGTGGAGTAAGAGTGGGAAACCCTTTAAGGAAAAACACTGTTAATATATCAGGTCAGAGTTCGATCCCTGGCCTTCTCGTCACCAGTAAACCAAACTATACGAACCTTATCTATACGGCCAATGTTTCATAGGGGTATACTTGAAGAATTTAGTAGAGCCTATACTCCCGTTGTCCAATGTAGTTTTTATTATTCTATTTGTAATGTGAAATAGTAAATAGAAAAGTTTGAAATCCTGTAGATATTACTTTTGAGAATATACCCGCTAGTATTCTCATAAATATTCTCATTTCCGGTAATGTACCCAACTGATAACTAATATTATATATCCGTCGTACTGTTAAATTTTCTGCTCAACCTCACAATTTTATACATTAGGTCATCAATCTTGCTATGCACTATCCACTAGCTATCCACTTTTGCCTATCCTGAACAATTTTGTTACATCTTTGCATCTTTTGCCAACATAGTTAGCTATATGAGTCATGTACTCCAGTCTGGATCTCTATCTCTTGAATTTCTCCCTAATAAAAACCGTCAACCTGGGACAATTCGCAAACAAATATGATTTTAATAATACTGGCATCGCCACGTACATGGAACAAACGTTAATCTCGTCTATTCTTGTTTGACTGTAATAAGGAGGGTGGAATTCAAATCCCAGATGGGTGTATCAAAATGGTTTTTTTTAATTCAATTTTTTACTCCTCACAAATGCGAGTACTTTTCCTTAAAAACTATATACCTTACTCATTCCTATCCCATTAGAGAAATTAAATTTAAATAGCTGGGAAGGGCTCAGATAAAAAAAGTGGGGGGGGGGGAGGTAGGTACTGTACTATCTTTCTTATATATGTAATTTTCTTATCATGGTAAAATGTTATCAATGTTGACCGCAAAAATATGCTTGTATTATCTAAAAGTTTTTCCAAAGGAAAACTGGATTGTGGCTCAATCTGGTCCAATATTTTATGAGTCGCGGGCCAATCTGTATAGTGCAGCAAACATATTTGGCTCCAGGAAAATAAAAAAAGTAACGTCAATAGTAATAAACAAGTAACACTTTTAATTATTATGTTTTTACTTATAACCAGTATACAAGTACAATATTATCTTATAATGATCACAAAATGTATTTGGGGGTGGGTGTGCGTGTGTTAGAGAGAAAGAATTAGTGAATTTCCCAACTCTAGACGTTCTGAAATTTTAAAAAAAATCCCAAATGACCAGGTAATAAGGAAAACGTTGAGAGCACTGGGGGCGGGAGGGAACTGGGGTTAAAGAATACCCCTCAGGTAATAGGGGGTTATGTATTTAGGCAACTGTATTACTTAAGTTATTTGTTGATGATGGATTTTTAAAGTTACAAGTGTTACTTTTTTGACATTCACCATCTTTGCGTGTAGGAAAACTAACAAGCTTCAACTTGTAAAAACACCAGGCTTTGTAAAAGTAGCAGTAGTAGTAGTAGTTTTAGTAGTAGCCTTAAACTAGTAGGTAGGGGCAGTGGCGTTACTAGCCTACTTGATTAACTAAGCTTTACGTACAATCTACTACAGAAGTTATCGCCTTTCAATGTTTGATGACTTAAGAATTTGGAAAATTTTGAAGAGTAGGGATAGACAGCTTGAAATTTTAAAATTTGTCTGTACAAGTCTGTGATTAATAACTTTCATTATCGAAAGTACTGTGGTACAGAGTAATTCTAGAACTTTTCAAGCTAAGATCTCGACTCTCAACAAAATTCTCAACTTTCAAGATTTTTCCAAAATTGGGGAAAGGGGTGACACACAATCCTAACCCCCTCTCAGCACGACGCACCTGAATAACCTTACTTGTATAGTTCAGGCTATTTTTGATAATATATAACGTGTTTCACCCTTTTCTTCTTATTAAAAAACCCGTTGAGAATTATGGGAGGGAAGAAAACATCGCGAGCAGCATGCGCGGTGGACCATAGTAATGCCACATTTACTTTTCTTATTTTTTTTCAAACTTTTGTGACAGGTAAGCTGTTGGCACAAAACACTTGGTTTTCAAAAAATATCTCAACCAAATCAAATTTAATGTAGTTTACTCAATGAGAGTTATTACCGCGCCATTGTATTCACAAGCAGCAAGTTACTAATGTACAATTCATCACCTTGTGTTCTCCTTGAGAAACACCTTAAGCTCTGTGGGAACGAAACTATAACACGTGCATCTCTGTTTGACTGTTGTGGAATGTAGCACGTGTTAAGTTCCATATTTTTGAAGTTTATACAGAAAAACCTTTTAGGTCAAAATAAATAAAATATTTATTCATTAGATAAGTTTAGTTTAATTTTCCACTCATAGTAATCTCAATCACACTTGATGTCATGGACATCGCAGAATTTGAACGAGATTTTTTTCTTCACTTAATATAGTTTTTGGTCAAATGCCATTATGTTATCGACAAATATTTCAAAACTGTTTACCAAAGAATAATAAGAAAATTATAATGAACCTATCAAATGAAGCAATATTTTATATATTCTAACCAAAATCTTTTTTCTATTAAAAAAAACCCTGCGAAAATGTTTATCTTATCTTAAATTACAGATTAAAGCTGATACATGTCATCATATATTGTTTTGCCGCTACGAACCCTGACAAGGTTTATTAAAAGGGTTTTATCTAACGTTAATGTGGGTATATTTCCTTTAAATTCTAACTTCCTCATCCCTACCCTGTTGGTGTAAATATGCATAAATCTCGATCGGATAGTGAAAAATAAAGCACTGGAAATTTTGTCGTGCCTAACGTCCTACTACCCATCTGGCGATCAGAGTATTTACACTAATAGGATAGTTAAGAGGTAGGAAGAATTTATAAGAATACATGTTCTTGAATTCGTTCGGAGGGAGAGTGGGAAATCATTTAGGAAGACAAAACCATACCAACGCCTTTTGCCAAGATTCCCAAAGGATTGGGTTGAGCTCAATAAATGGGCGGCCAAGTCTAAGGGGTACAATAAAGGTCATTTGAGAGAATATGCACCCTCATTAGCATGGACAAATAATTGAAAAACCACACACACACATATATATATATATATAGTGATAGTGCATCGTAACACTTAAACGATGAACAGGATACACAAAAACAAGTAAAAAAGTTCTTATAAACATGTTTCCCATTTGACCTTGCTTCCGAGTAATAGTCATCTTTGTACCTACTCCATTAATGAGGAAGTACCCAAAATGGTCATCTTTGGCCCGAATGCAAGCATTGCAATGCAATGTAGTTAAACACATAATTCCCTATCTCATAAAAAGTGGTTGAGGAGCTCTAAAAAATTCTTAGTTTTAAAATTAAAACAAAATTTACAAAACGTTTAAATGTATGTTGGTCTTCATTGCAAACCGTGAGATTTTAACGAGCAGGAGAGTTGATTTAGGCGCTTTCTCGCCTAGGTACGACACGTGTTATTAATATTCCGTGAGAGGCAAGGTCTAAATTTGCATCTCGTCTTGTATTTATTTGCATCTTACTGTTCAATTATTTTTTACATGGACTATTTAAATTAAAATATTCCTTTGTATAATAAATAGGGCCTCACCCAAATATTAATCGTTGTTCTCCATAATGTTGATGCTGCTCTACAAATTTCTCTCGTATACCGGTGGGCAAGGGTACACATTTGTTAGTTTCATCTTGTGTGGTTTGCCGGTGATGGGAGGTTGGAGTTCGAATCCAGATCCAGATCCAGATCCAGATCAACAAAGATTGTTTTTCCTAACTGGTTTCCGACTATTTATCCACGAAAATAGGGTATGTTGACTCTAAATCCTATCTTCTTCGTTCGTCATCGTAAACAAGTGGACAGCCCGGATGGGTGAATAATACATAAAGTAGTACGAAGAGTGCGATATTAAGCTTTTGTTTATCTAAGTTTGTGAACCTGACAACTTTTTTTTATCGCTGACCACCAGTTTGGTTAACTAATAAACAATTTTTTTTAAAAGCTCAAATTTGGCATAGATAGGCCTACGTGCCTAAGGAAATATTAGGGTGTGCATCTCAGACTTATTATCTTTATTCCTACATTATATTAATGGTGAGTTTGACTCCTTAAGTCACGTGATGAGCTATGTTTGTAGTTATAAAACCAGAAAAAATGGTAATGGTAAGCTTAGCATGTGTACTTAGGGAAGCTTGAGAATTTTCACACAGGTTTTTTTTAATTTGTAACTTCTTCTTGCCTTACACCTTAAATTGCGTGCTAAATGCCACGGGTACTTTAAAGCAAAAAATATATAAAGCTGAAAACTTAATAGGCTGGCGTACGTAAAGAAACCTTAGGGTGAACTGCCTTCTTGCAAATTATTTTCTATTATAATTAAAGTCAACATGGAAGAAACCCGCCTCGGTGGCCACGTGATCTGGCGTGCAACCCTCGCAGTAGACTAGACTGCTGATGACGGGGAGCTCGAGGTTCGATTCTCAGTCGGGTGTACTGAGAGTGGATTTTCCAAAATATTTTTCACTTTCCCTCCAAGCAAATTTGGGTGCACTTCCTCTAAATATCGCCTTCCAAATCATTAAACCATTAGCGTAATTAGTACATAAGCGTATAATCCGAACGGAGAGTAAAACGCAGTGCTAAAAAAAAGGGGGGAAGCATTTCAGTTCGAAATTTTAGGTCATTCAATAGTACGTCTGTTTGTATACTTATCTGAGAGTTCCAGGTTCGATTCCTAGTATGGCCGTAAAATGTATCATTAATGAATTGTGGGTTTACCCTTTCACAGTGATAAATTAACGGCCGGGGCTGGGTGTTGTCTCTGTAATAGATCAAAGTTAGTTTATAAGTCTTGTTCTGATATAATCAGTCGGTTCAACAAGTGCACATTAAACACCTCAAATAGCCTACATGGGGGCAAAAAGAAGCGTGTCAAAAGTCATTATACATAATTATTTCTGGCACGTTGTCTTAGCTACTGGATGTGTACTGTAAATTTCGAGAATGAGGAAGATGTGTTTCTTAAATAACTACTATAATGTGTCAATTATAATTCATTTGAAATTAAAGAACGTATCAATATGGAGTATGACCTTATGACGAATTAAATATAATCGGAAGAAGCCACCAGTGAAGTTGCGAAAGGGTGTTCCATCACGGAAACAAAAGATGGTGAAGTTGACTAAGAATAAAGTACGAAAAGAACAGGTTCTAAAGAAGGATCTAGAAAATATATTGATTAAAACAGTTTACAACATTCACAGCATACTATAACCAACTATTTAGACGTTAATTAATAGATTTCAATAAAACTATTCTGTTTGTGAAATTTATGTTTTGTTTTGTTGTCACTCCTACCCCTCTCACTTAAAATTAAGAGGAAACAAATTTTGATTTAATTGTATTTCGGGAATTTTGGCCCAAATTCCTGTCTGTAGTGGTTCATTATCACCAGTGAATAAATAAATCGTACGGTGCACAGCAAGTCCGTTCTCCCGATTTTGTCTTAAAATATATATTTACTCATTTACTAAAAACTCGTAAGTTTTGTGAAACGAAATAATATGTATTATACATTGATGTAGAAACACTACACATAATATCATAAAACTGTTATTTACTTACTATATGACATTAGGAACTACGATCACTGTTAAAGAAAAATTGAGAAAAGAGCCTAAGAATCAAATTAATTTTCAAAGAATTGAAATAAAAATTACACATATTTTATTGTAGCTTAGGAATTATTAGTTTTATAAAAATATATTTTAAATAAAATATTGTTATCATTAATATTACTACAACTATATAATGATAAGTTATTTAATATCTCAAATAGTTGCGGAGAAATGATGAAAATTGGAAATTTCCTCTATGTAAATTACTCTCAAAAACATTTTCATGGGAAAATAATAGTTGTCATCTTGTTTATTATGATATAAAATATAAAAGACATATAAGATATAAAATTTAATCAAGTTAGAGCGGATGTTGAGAAAATTGATTTTTTTTCTGTTTGCCCTTTTGTAAAATGCCCTTAATTTTAGGGTTTGATATCTAATTCCATAAATACCTCCGGGATACCTTATGAAAACCCCAAATACCAAGTTTTAGTTCAATCGGTAAAATAGTTTCGGCTCTAGCCTGAGGTACAGACAGACAGGATTGCGAAAACCACTTTTTTGGTTTCAGTGGATCATGAAACGTCGACATTTATCAAAATTTTGAGTTTTTTTTGTTGTTTTTATACGATCATAAGATTTTCTCTCCAAGGTGTTGAGAAAAAGTAAAATTATAACGGTGATACTTTTCAAGTAATTCATGCTTAGTGAAACCCCAGGGTGTGCAAATCGAACGTATTTTTAGACTTGAATATGTCGAGCCTAATGACAACTTGACTACCTCGGGTGGCTACAAATCCTAGAAATATAGAAAGCGGAAATATAAGTCACTAACCTAGGTTCTTAGAACACCTTCGATTTTGCCACTACACATATTGTGAGCCTAAAGTCTTAAACTGCGTGATTGCTGGTGCGTGGGGTGAGGGCGTTATGCCAAAAAGAAATGACCAAGAAAATCTTGAAACATTTTATAATAACTCAGGAAAATTAGCGGGTGTTCTTTCAGATATATTTCAAGACCTACACCTTAGACTACGTGATAGCTTGTGCGGGTGACTACAAAACCAATAAACCTAAAAAACTGAAACTTACCATAGTACTAAGGAGAAACCGAGAGTATAAAAATAAGGTCTTTTTTTTTACTTATTTCTATATTACAACTTTGAAGAATAATTGAGGATGCGGCAGTAGGCCTAAAATCACTAGGCTTAAAGTCATTTGATCCAACGTCATTTGACCTAAATTTATTTGGTATAAAATAATTTATCCTCAAAACATTTGACCTTAGATCATTTGGACTAAATTCAATTGTCCTAAAAATTAATTTCACCAAAAGTCAGTTGGCCTACAGTAATTTGGCCTAAAATTAATTTTGAATAAAAAAATATATAGACAAAGCTGCTAACTAGTTTTGTCAAAAGTCAATGTGCCTAAAGTCGTTTGGCCTTAAGTCGTTTAGCCTGAAGATTAATTTCGGAGAAACTAGGTTGTCCTAAATTTTATTTATTTCAGGTATTTAATGTGCACTTTCTAAATCGACTGATTATTACAGCACACGAAAATTTCTATGAAAGAGAGAGAAAGGGCCTACCAATTTTTCTGAGAAAGGCATTTTCACATACCTTCTACGGTTTTTTTACATGCTACAATTTACATGGGACTGACGGCTTTACTTCCCTTCCGAAGAAAGTTGTGTAACAGATTTTTATCACACTAGAAAAATTTGTCAACCTCAGCTGGGTTTGAATCCACGAACATTGGGTCCTGAGGCGAGCACTTTAGCCTAATACCACCGAGGTTGATCGTGGTTAGCCTAAAGCCATGCTGTTGGAAAGTATTAGAGATTTGTTTTTTATTTAATCTATTTTCCAAGGAGAGATTTCAAACTTCAGTAGATTTATAAATGGTACGGTGCGCCGCACAAACTTTCCCTTTCCAACAAATCAACATAAGGTCTTCCAAAACATATGGTTTAGCGAATGGATGTATGGTAACTTTTCCTGTTAGATACCGCCTCTCTTTGTTCTGTGGATACCCTAGGAGCAGCTCTAGTCTTTATCACTGAACCTCGCTTTGTCTCCTGATAAATAGGCAACATGGTTTACTTAAATTTGCTCTCTAACAGGCAGGCTAGGGAGTGTTGAATTAATTTGAGCATTTCATTTGATCAACATTCTATTAAAAACCCTTAAGAACGTTGTTACGTCACCGCCGGTCAAGATAGGGTTTCTCATGTTAATGAATTTACGTTTCACTCAGCGAGTTTTAAAGATATAACGTTGAAACAAAGACCACACATTCTTAAATAATTTTCAAAGTATTCCTACAGTGTCACAAAATTATTATTTCTATCTTTAAGTAGTTTTTTGTTAGCGTGTTTTTTAACCCATTCCTCTTGGTCACGAAAATGCCCTGTTGGAATATTCCTGTCAGGATGTAGATTAAAAAAGTCCGTGTAATCATATGTCTATCTAGAATAGGAAACAGAAAAAAAGGTAAAATTAAAAAGCAAGTCAATTTTTTCAAGGCGCAAATGTTAAAGTGACTGTAAACTCGTCAGTGGAAAAGGGAAAGGGTTATCATCACATAGACAAGAGCCCTCTCAGGGTGACCTACTCATTTTCTCACCTTTCTTTCTATTTCGTATATTGGCGTCTAAGTGTATTAGTGCTTAGAGACTGCTTAGGTGCGTCAAGTTAAGATGCAACCAGCTTCGCAAAATAACTTCGATCTATCTCCAAGTAGGCAACGTCGTTATACAACAAACGCACCAGCGTCTTTGAGTTTCAAATAAAAGCGTGACAAAACATATCGTGGAATGAGCATGTTGAATAGTTTGGTATCTGCCTGATTAACAAGTCTCCCCACGTGCTTACGGTCGGTTTATTCCGCGCGTGTTAATATTTATAAGACCTGTATTGACCTTGGCGAGTAGAAGAGGATCATTATCATACTTCACGCATGAGTTTATTATAGAGACGTCGCGGGAACAACAAATAGCTGAGCCAAGTACACTTGAATATATATTTTATAAATATATTAATGTATATAGTCCAGCTTTCATAGGAAGGACCTTATTTGACAGCAAGAAAAGTTACTATTTCCACTTATTCATACATAGGTAATTTAATCTACAGCTATCACTTTTGATATATATCAACGCCTAGTTTAAAATAACACTATTAATAAAGTAACATATGATCAACTCTTGCAGTAAAAAATGTGTTTGTATTTTATAATAATAATAATAATATTTAGCACCACGTCTTACTACCCGTTAGGGTTATACGCTTTAAGTACTAATTACGCTAATGGATTAGGAATTGGGAAGATTGAATTAGAGGATGTGAACCCGCATTTGCGTGGAGGGAGAGTGGAAAACCATTTAGGAAAAACCACCCTCAGTTCACCCGACCGAGATTCGAACCTCGATCTCCCCGTCCTCAGCAGTCGAGCTCAACACGACTAGCGCGTTAGCCAACTACGCCACCGAGGCGGGTGTATTTTATAAAATGCCCTTTCTGTAAAAATTTGAACTGAAGAATGATTCTGATAAGAAAGAAGCTTAAAAAATATACAAAACATAATGTTGTGCAGTTAACATTGATATTATTATTTTAACAATATTATATACATCATAATATTATATATATATATATATATATATTATCTATCAAAAATTATATGACTTGACGTAGAGGTATATTAAAATTGTTGTGGTAAATTTTGTAACTGTCAGAAAAAAATATTTCCATCATAATCTAACTGTAGGGTGTTCAGTAAAGAAATACACCCAGCCCGCTAAGATGGGTACACGGAAAAAGGTGTCAGTCTCCTATAGTCTGATTTTTCTGTGAATGCGAAGGTCGGGACTCAAATCCCGACCGGGTGTATTATTATTATTATTATTATTATCACCACGTCTTACTACCCGTTCGGGTTATTCGCAATTACGCTAATGTGTAATGTTAGGGTGATTGTGAGGTGAAATGGAGGACCTACAGTTTAACGTGGAATCCAAACCACGGTGGAGGAATGGCATTCCACTGACCAGGTGTAATAAGGGCTATTTTCCCCTTTAGTGTCATCTTACTCCTCCACCCAAGTGCAAGTATATCCTCTCTAAATTCTACCCTCCTCATATTCATTAATGTAATGTAAATAAGCAGATGTTTTGGACTGGTATAAAGACGCGTAACACCTAGACATGTAAAATAGCTCGTTGATCATTGGTACGTTTTTGTTTTTATCCCCGTGTCGTAATATTTGTACAGGCTATACGCATATATGATGACTACTCTAATGGGATAGGGATGAGAAAGGAAGCATTTGAGGTAATCAACCCGAATTTTCGTGGAAGTTGATTAGGAATTTTTTTAGGAAAAACCACTCTCAATAGACTCAGCCAGGATTCGAACCCCGATTTCCCCGTCATAAGCAAGACTGCCTAGCAAGAGAGTGACGCCTTAGCCCATTCGGCTCCTGAAAAGCGTATTGGTAAGTATTACTTTCCGCAATCTCTGCCCAAACATCACTGAGAAAATGTGGATTAAATCCAGGAGCTGTTTAAGATTCTTGCCTATAAACAGGGATATTGGATACAAAATTATGCTCGAACCAGAAATTGTATTGGAGTGCACTATTATGCTTTCTTCCTTCAACAACAGTAAAATCGAGTTTAGATTAATAGTTTTATTGTTTAAAAAAAATTGATTTTCGATTTTCTTGTATATTAAGAAAAATTGTTAAACTGTTTCACTGGTTTTAATTATTCCACTGTGTTCTGTTGCCACGAGTATCATTGAAAGTAGAACAGAGAACAATCTCACTCCACCTATCTTAAGCCTGCTACACACAAAACAATTTTTTTTTAACATTTTTTACAAGAATTTGTAATCAAATATGGCGTTGTATGAACACCAAAGATTGTACTAGATCTGCTTTGCACAACTTATTATATACAATTTCAGGGAATATAACACATATTATTCGACCATTTTTTTCTGTACCACCGTATTGTTAACAATAGATAACCTTATCTTCCAGACGTGACCTAATTAAATATAATATGAAAATATATTTATTACTGACTTATTCTGTGGCATTAGGAACTTAAAAGTTCATTGACAAACTTAAAAAAGTACACCACCTTTTCCTATCTTGTGCTAGTTATATCGAGTCCAACTCATTACACTCTATTTCTTTCAGGTCTATTTTATTGTTATCCTTCCATCTACGTTTGGGTATAGGTCTAGGTATCAAATTATTAATAAAACAGCTACAATTTAAAGTTATATTTGTATTATAATAAATATAAATAATAGTAAATGTATATATCATTGATATATTTACTATCTTTTATGATTCCACCAAAAGCAAAGGGAACTATCTTATTGCTCACAATATTGTACGCAATCGCAAATGCCGTATGAAGAGTCTTGAGGTAAAACTTGTATCCAATCGATGTGACCAAGATATTGTACAATTTCTGGCGCAACTTTTTGTACAATAAGTTATGTCGTGTGCACTTGCTTTTGGTAGGTGACACAGCTTGAACCAGACGACACAGAGCTGTACGATTTTCTCTTTTAGAAAACACTGGAATTGAGACCAGTCAAATTGGTTTACCATATTAAAAAAAATAAAAATAGAAATTTTAACACTAAAAAAATTTCACTGATCCGAATCAATCTGCTGTCAAATGAATAATGCTTTAATACATTTTCTGTTTCAAGAGTTGGCGTACTGAAATAAAGGTCTTGGAGCATCCGTAAACCTAATTTAGACTAGTTTTGCTGGTGACGGGGAGGTCGGGGTTTGAATAACAGGCCGGGTCTATTGAGAAGGGTTTTCCCTAAACGGTTTTACACCCTCAATCCACACAAATATTGAAACATTTTCTATAAATTATGTCTTTCTCATCCGTGTCTTACTAAAGTAATCTATATGCGAATAACTCAAACGGGCTGAGACGCGATGTGAAAATAAAAAGGACATTCCTTGTCTTGAAAGAGTGCTATGGTACATGTGATGCAGGAGTGATTACAATATCACTCTAAAAATTTAGGTCAAGGTGCTGATGACCTTTTATTCGGTATTAATTTTCTAACAATTGTAATAGTAGGCCTAACATAAAGCTTTATTTGCATACCATTTTATCTTCTCTTATATTTACTATTTATAGCTCTACCTTACATTTTGACTGATAAGAAACATAATCGGTTTGACATAAGAATATTATCTGACAATTATATAAGTTAGTTGTATACGCTAACGGTGCGGTGGTTCCCAACCTTATTGAGCTGACGCCCCTTTTGGTAGTTCCTCAAATTCCTACGCCGCTCTCCCCTGAGACAGTTATAAAAAATATTTTAAGAAAAATTGCTATCTAGTCTCTTCTTTATTTAATACAAAAACCAATGTAGGCCTAACACTGGCAGCGTAGTGGTACAAATAAAATGTTTGAAAATTAGTGTGATGGTTAACACTCTTTTGTTTTTATCAATGATTGAATATTGGGTTTTACGACTAGTTGGCAGTGTTTCAATTCCTCAAGAAAAAATTATCTTACTTTGGAAAAGGGAATAATGTCTTAAATTGTGGGCTTATTTTAACGTTATTTCCTAATTGTTTCACGCCCCCAGGTTGGTAGCCCCTGCGACTAACCATTAATAAGCCAATAAATGTATTATATAAAAGGTCAGGTTGTAGAAGATCAGGGTTGTAGTCTCGGTTGGGTGTACTGAGGAAGTTTTTCCTTAAATGTTTTCAAAAAAGAGGATCTATGAAAATAAAATACTATTTCAAAGATAGTTTGGCTTAATAATTAATATAGCAGTATGCATGCTCTATACCAGCCGCATCTAGAAACAAAAAATCCCTAGTTTATTATTTTGAACAATATCATAAAGAATATTATATAGTAAAAGTTAATTATAAAAAAATAGAAGGCTATGCCAAAAATTTCCATGTTGTTTTTAGTGAAAATAAATAAATAAATGAAAGTGTTAAAAATTGGCCTGTAATTTCAAGAAAATTTAACACTGGGCTTGCCAAACCTATGGAAGCCTACTACAGCTCACCACTGGGTCCACTTAGTCAGGATTTGAGCCTCGACCTCCCTTTTGTCAGCAAATAAATGAGTGTGATGATAACTCTTTAGCTTGTGGGCACACCGATGTGGGTATATATACTTACTACACATAAGTGTTATTCGTATAACTAAACGGTAGAGATTTTTTTTATCGTATGGCACATATGATCGAAAGGGATTTTGAAGTCCAACAGTAGATATCAGAGAGGTATAATATCAAGGGGTAACCACATCCACATAGATGGAAAGTGGAAAGTATTTTTTTTAAATCAAAGTTCACCCAAAGAGGATTCAGAAAACCTGACTATGTCAGAATGACGCCTTTGTCCGCCTTTCTACCTGTGAGTAACGTCAAGGATCTTTTTATGATCATCTAACTATAGTAAAATCTTTTCTTTGACACAAGTCCATATATGTTGGAGACGTCAACCCATTTATGGCACAAGATGGAGTATTAATTATATGGTCGCCGTGACATTATGACTTAAAAACAAATTAATTGGACATTTATCAGTGTTCCGTAGTTGGTCTGTCAAGGTGAAACGTAGGAGTGCTATACTCAACTAACATATTATGTAGTAGGATTTATGATTAAATTGGCGTCGATTTAACCAAACACCCGCCTCTGTAGCAGCATGGTCTAACGCACTACTCTCTCATGTTAGACTAGATTGCCGATGACAGGAGATCGGAATTATACTCTCTATCGGGTGCTTTGAGGGTTTTTCAAAATTATTTTCCCCTCTCTCTCTCTCTCTCTCTCTCCACACAAATGTGGGTACACTTCCTCTTAATATATCCTTCCTTATCCCTAAGACAATTAAAGTAATTAGTACACAAGCTTATAACCCAAACGATTAGTAAGACGCGGTGGTAAAAAGTTTTGCCAAACAACCTACCCTCGTGATCAAGAGTAGGGTGGTCTGCTACAGACCCCAAATAATTTGGTTCAGTTCTTGATGGGGCAAAAAAAAAAGTTTTATGTACGGGCCCATAATTTTTTTATTTTCAAAAACTAATACCCACGACACGATTAGATTAACGTTGCCGTAACATAATGTATGGTTAAGATTAGCGTGACGTAATAACTCGAGTAAAACACAGCTAATGAATCGAGACTGCTATAAAACAAGTTGTTCACTAAAACTAAACTCGTACTTGCAAAATAAACTTTCTGGAGATATAAAATAAAGTGTAAGAAAAGGCCGCGACATCTTGGTGTTCGCGGGACTCTGATAAACTAACTATGAATAAGGCGTCTGCACACCATAAACAAACAAGTGAAGCTGTAGCTTTGTTGACGTTATTCGCAACCTGATTGATTGACAGAAACACTTCACGTAACGTTACGTACCGTGCGTGGACAACTCTCGCGTTAAGTGGTCATCATGTCAAAGTGTAGTTAAGTGCATCTTAATAGCAAGTGATGGTGTTATAAACAGTTGTTGAATATCCGGCAAGGGCATTGCAACATAGATGACAAACTTTTTAAGTGAAGATAAGAAGTTGTCATTAAATTCCAGGACGTCCTTGACAGATATTCAAGAAATGTTGATATAAAGAAAATTAAATTCTATGTTTGTACTAAAGTAATACTTGTTTTATTTTGACAAAAATAAAAGTTTAGTTACAAAAACTGCAAAAATACTCCCATTTTCTCGCGTCACCTATACTCCCACCTTAAAAACACGAGGAAAAACTTTACGTTGTGTTACGTAAAAGTTACGTGAACATTAATTGAACGATAAGTTGATCAAGGTCCTGACATGAAACTTATTGAAGTTTTGTGTTAAATTTTAGGCATAATCTTAAAGGTTGAGTTTGTTTGTAAAGGTAATGTTGATATTATATTTTTTGATGTGTACAAGGGTGTATTTGAAGCTATACATTTTATTCGGATCACCATATCGTAGTAGGAATAGCTGAAATTTCAAATACGTCTCGCGTGCAATCCGCACGTAGCTTGCTATCAACATTTGATGACAAATATTTGTCTGGCGTTGGACACCAAGTCATCTAACTTTTGTTTATGTGATACAGACAACATAAAGTCTGAGTGCAGCTTACACATGTAAGAGACTGGTTTGTATTCCAGCATTAACAAATTCTATTATTCACAGAAATTAATTCAAAACAAAGATTATAATTTTGATCCTAGGTGCTAATTTCCCCTTCTTACCATAGTGTATAGCCTTGATACTTCCACTCTAATGGTCATTGGTTTGAATAATTGTTGGCTTCGCTGATTGGAGAGAAATTTGGATTCAGACACCCTCAAAGTGGACTATTTCTACTATAGCTGCTAGGCTCGATAAAATCTTTTCAACATAACTTTTTACCTGAATTACAGTTGAAAAATCATATGTTTAGGTTTTGGGCTGCCAACACTAATTGTAAAAGAACACGGTTTCGTTATATATGATACATTTTTAATTACGTGTTATATTTTACATTAAAAATAACTCAAACTTAAGTTTTATCACATTATTTCATTAATTTTAATCGTGTCTTTTTATCCTATTCAAAACAATATTTTAAACATAATTAAAACTACTTATTCTTTGTTTTAGAATGTTATCAATATTATTACAGGCATCGTATTTAGTTGGAAAAAAGAAAATATTTGTCTTCTTTTTTATATATAGTAAATTATTTTTTGAATATTTTATCATATTTCGATATATTTAATTGAATAAAATATTTTTATCAAATACGTGGGTGCACCATTGTAAAGAACTTGTTTGCGTCATGATCAATCACATGGTTTAAGTTCGTCGATCGCCATTTTGAAGCTTTGAAGCGATATTTGTTAGAACTTATGCGGAAGTGTTGTGAATAATTTTTTTTAAAAGTGGAATAAGACGATAAATAAGCTTTGTGCCTGACCTCAAATAAATATAAATAATATTGGCTTTAATTACTGTGATTAACTATCACATTCATACAGTACCATTTGTTTTCATTGCAGTTATCCAAAGTTACAGAGGTTAGCTGTTGGTGTGGGGATACATTAGGGACTATTTATAGTAGCCTTTTGAGATATCATCAAGTAAAATCGGGTGGTGAATGTACTCTGTGTACTCTTCAAGAAAACAATAGAAGGATGTAGCCGGGGGTGGGGGTATGGGGGGGGGGGACCGCCGACACACCGAGA
>CABEEJ010006082.1:28480-43249 GCA_901482245.1 Timema douglasi | reverse complement strand
GCTCTGCTATTGGTTGAGTTGTGTCTCGTATTAATCTCTCCTTCTCTGCCGTCCACAGAACCGACACTGGAGAATAAAAGTAAATGTCCGACCATGGTGATCGTGACGAACAGTATTGACGAACACGCATACTCGTTCCGTGACCACATGTCGTTGTGTCTGTCGCTCATGTGATCGTCATACGAGAGAGCGAGTTATTCCGTTCATGGTAGGGCGTTGTGTACCACTGCTATCTGAAACACAACCAGAGAAACAGGGTTCAGTTACACAATATAAGACAATAGGGAGAGCATTTCACTTTGGGGGAAATTACTCAAAAAAACCACAAGAAAACACTCGTTTAATAACCGTGAGCTCTCACAAATAAAATTATATAAAAAAACATAATTTTTTTGTAATTTTGGGAAGTCAGACTTGGGGTGTAATTACGTAGATAATTTATTTCGTGATTTAATATGCAATTTGTTATTTTTAATAATATTACTGACAGTAATAAATAGCATGACGCTAACGCAAAGGGTTTATAGGATCTCGTTTGTTGTTAGCTCCGTATTCCTCTGACCTCTGACCCCCCTTCTTTAACATCACGACAAGAATAGATTCAAATAATACCGGGATTCAAACCAGACTCTCCCGCAGGGAAATGTTTTTAACATATTTCATTTGATCTAACCTTGGTTATAACTGCTTCTCTGCTCCCGTATTGAAATAATGTATTGGGTGAGCTACTATTGTTTCAGCAGACTGTACGAGTAAGTTATTTCGACCATGACTGTATCAGAGGACCGAGATATTTGATTCAGACAACATCCAGACAGACTCATTGAAACACGAGACAAACCTGTGTAAATACCACAACAACGAAACATGTTTATCAGGGGGGTGGTAAGGGGGGGTAAACGGGGTGATCCCCCCCCCCCCAAGGTTCAGTTCTAGTCTCCCGTGAGAAGACCTCGACCGTGGTCCTGTGTTGAAACTTCAATAGTCTCTGATGTGATATTCTTTAATCGAACCTTACTACCCGTCCAAGAAATATGCATATTCACACTAATGGCGTATGAAGGAGGAAAGAAGCATTTTAGAGGTAATGTACCCACATTTGAGTGAAAGGAGAGTGAAAAAACATTTAGTAAAACCTCCTTTGTAGACTCCAACTGTATTCGAACTCCGATCTCCCCGCTACCAGGAGGCCAGTCAGACAATTTAGGCAGTGAAGCGGGTTAGGACAGATAATAATCTTCACGTTAGTTACCAGTTAACATGTGAAGTATTCCCGTGATATTTGGAAGTGAACGTGCGTGGACAGGGAAGTGTCGTCACAAGGAACTTGGAGGGAATTGTGGGAATACTATGACATTTCTTGTCGTGCGACGAGGTAGATAAAAATATTCTTTCGGAACTGATATTTGATAAGAAGAATAAAGTAAAGGAATACTTAACAAGAGGGTGTTATTTTAAATTATTTCTAGTACAATATAGTTGAGGTGCTAATGATCGCCATTATAGCTGGAGCCTTAGTTGTAACACACCTGGCACGTATTCTTTGTAGTCTTAGTTGTAACACACCTGGCACGTATTCTCTGTAGTCTTAGTTGTAACACACGTGGCACGTATTCTCTGTATTCTTAGTTGTAACACACCTGGCACGTATTCTCCAAGTCAGTAAGCCTGTGAGGATCCCGAAGTTGCTAAGATGCCGATTAAAGAAAAGCTTCTTTTAAAAATATATGAACAGACTCAAGATTTCATTTTAGAAATATTACACATCATAAAAGCTAAAAGGTTTTTAATATAAATTTAGTAAGCTTGTCTAGAATTTTTTCCTCTGTACATTAAAATTCTTCCCTTAAAGGATGTGTTTTCTTGAAGAAATAACTAAAATATAAACAATTAAATAGAAAAAACTTACCTGTTCCCATAAACGTGACTGTGAGTTTTATCAAATATAAACATTATGGATTACCTACACAGATCTATTTCAGAAAAGAGTGGTCTGGCTATCTGTATGAGGTAGGGACGGGGATGAGGTCAATCTAGAGAAAATGTATCCACATTTGTATGTAGAGAGTGAGACAATTCATTTAACCTTGACCTCCTCTGTCAGCTGAGTGAATATTCTCGCATTTGCATGGAGGTACATTAATATATTTTTAGAGAAAAACCTTTTAAAGATTCGAACTCGGACCTCCCCGTTCCTGGTAAACCAAGCTAGATTCTACTGACTCCTTGGTTGACATGATCATCAGCGCGGTTATATTTCCCCGATGATAAAATAACAGTTATCGTGTATATTGAGATCTGCTCAATCAGCATCTGACAATCCTAGGAGCACTAACTACTACAAAGATCCGCCAGGGGGTTATAGCCAAGATATATATAACATTGAAACTGTCCCTGTAGCATATGCTATCTGAAAGCTCTTCCTTCACGAACAGAGAGAACTATCTCATAGCAATGTGTTCAAGCTACTCCTACTCACGATTTTATCGCTCGTAAATAGTTGATATATGTTTCTTGTAAACCTGTCTTTTTTCCCTCCCTTTGGTTGCCCCCAATATGTTTTATAAGTCTGGACATAAAACAGGACGGACGGAAATACAGAAAATAGAAATATATGCTAGCAAATTTAGAGGCATATATTACCGACACTGGCATCAGACCAGACCCCGACATTAAACACGTGTTAGTGTGGGTATGGCTCGACACGAGGTCAGCCATTAGTGCCACTTCGCGGAGTATTGTAGAGTACTAATAAATATTACCCTTTATCCAAAGGTCGTAGAATTTAATGATCATAAACATAATTAGATAATTACACCTAAGAGAGAGCTTCACCGGGAACAAAAGGCATGAAAGGAGAAAATAGGAAAGCCGTAACCCGCCTTGCAGTTCGTGAAATTAGATCCTAGTTTTCCTAATCCTTTGAAACCAATCCTAATCCTCAAAGTATTAAAGATACAAAAATTACCGGTTAAGAGGGGTGGTTAACCTCAATAGTTCATTAAATTTTGTAGTCAGGTTTCATTGGGGATGTTTATTTGGTTTAAGTTAATAATTAATTAGTTTCACCCTTAACATACATATATATGAGTATGAGGTTTCAAATAAATAAGATCATTTAGTAAATTAACTTTGCATATATTGTGTTTTAATTTATCTGACTCTCTCCATTTTTACAAATAAAGGTTTGTCCCACAGTCACAAAATACGCTTTCAAATCAGATAAAGAGATATAATCTCTTTTTCCAGTAAAAAATAAACCAATGTGTATTTTCTGTATAAAAATGTTAAATTGATGAAAGGCCTATCTTAGAATGTGTTAATCTCAATTAGAGAGCTCCCTGGTTTTAAACCTGCTAGTTTGCATTGAATTCGTGTATTTATTGTAAATTTTCTTTGCTGTATTTATAAAATTAACATAAAACCACAAAAAACCAAATTATTACCCTAGATGAAAGTCTAAAATTATAGTTTACACTTGGACAATTCACCATCTTTTTTAAATATCAGAAAGATAATTAATATATTAGAAATAGGAATAGTTAATTATGATGTACAGATCTTTATCTACTGTTTGACATTTTGTTTTAAACTCGTGGTTCGGATACCTCTTTTCTCAAACGAAAGTTCAGAAGGACTTTAAGGTAGCAAGAGATAAGGCTAAACATTCGTGTTCTCTCGGAAAGAAAGGATCATGAGTGATGACCTCTCACCTAACCTCACGAGGATTCTCCTCGGAATACCGAGCGAGTATGTGTGGGCACGATACATGTGTGACTATATTCAAGTCACGTCCTGTGGTCACGTGGTTGTGTCTTGCACAGGACGATGAAGGAGATGGAAGAGATTATATCGGCGGACAAAACTGTCCCCTGCACCCTCTACACGTGGTATACAGCAGCGAGTCCGGGTTACGCGCGTATGTACCAACATCCATACAAAACATGATTGTTTGAATAAACAGTGGAGAGTGGTCTCACTAATGGAGCTGTCCTTAATAGCTCAGAGGTGAGACGTTTGTAATATTAACCTAAAGTTCAAGCTTCGGATCATTCGTAATCTCTATGATTCTATTATTATTATTATTATTATTATTATTATTATTATTAGCACCGCGTCTTACTACCCGTTCGGGTTATACGCACTCACGCTAATGTGTAATGGTAGGGTGATTGTGAGATGAAATGGAGGACCTACAGTTTAACGTGTGATCCGAACCACGGTGGAGGCCTGGCATTCCCCACATTCACAAGATGTCTTGTCAGAGGTGAAGGAAGGGTTTGGTAATCAGATAAATCTTTGCCGGGACCGAGGATTGAACCCCGGCCGCCAGCATAGAAGTCTGACACCTTACCCCCTAGACCGCCAGGTCACCTAACCTATGATTCTAAAGTACGCGTTTGCATCTCAGAATTTGTAGTAATGAAATGTTATTATAATACTTACTGTTTATATAACCAGAAATTTTAAAACTAAACAAACAAGTTAATTATTTAGGTAAATATTGCTTGCGTGGAAACGAGTATCCAGTAAGATGGAGTGACTCCCTGACCACTCGACCATGGTGACAGCCTTTCATTTGTCCCTAGTGGAGTTGGCACTTGTTGTTCGTGTCTGTTATTTGGGGAATTCCCGTCCCGTCTCGTCGCGTCAACTGTCTCAAAGATTCAATCGGTGGATAATATTGACTGGAACTTTCACTGTCACTTTCACTTTATTCCAGAAGGGAATATAATATTAGTCTTTCAGAGGGGGATATTTCGAGGGTTCAAATCCCTAGATCCATAAAGTATTATTAATAACGGGTATTTTTGTTGCTCCTCAATACTCTGGCTAGAAACTTTTTGGTGTCATAAAATCTGTTATTTTTACATCAACAAGTACATATTACATTTTTCCATTTATTTTTGTATTTAAATAACACCAACTGATTATATCAGCACACGACTTATAAACTAACTTAAATCTAGTACAGTCACAACATCCAGACCCCTGCCGTTAATTTATCACTGTAAAAGAGGGAGCTCACCTTTCAGCAATGATAAGTTTTTCACTCATACCAAGAATCGAACCAAGGACACTTGGCTCAGTATATAGACATACTACTGACTAACGTGTCGGATAAGTATAGTAAACACTTCAAATTTATCAAGTAGTATTCACAGTTAAAATATTAGTTGAGTATGGTTTAGTTTTGAAAAATGTGTCCGCCTTTGCGTGAATAGGGAACGGAAAAACGTTAAAGAATAATCCACCTCAATACGTTTCCCCGGGATTTAATCCCCGATCTCCCTTTCCCCGACCAGTCAGATTGTTCATTCTGCGCTCCCACTAGCTTACAACGTCAGCAGACACTAATTTACAACGTCAGCACACACTAGCTTACAACGTCAGCAGACACTAACTTACAACGTCAGCACACACTAGCTTACAATGTCAGCAGACACTAACTTACAACGTCAGCACACACTAGCTTACAACGTCAGCACACACTAGCTTACAACGTCAGCACACACTAGCTTACAACGTCAGCAGACACTAACTTACAACGTCAGCAGACACTAGCTTACAACGTCAGGAGACACTAGCTTACAACGTCAGCAGACACTAATTTACAACATCAGTAGACACTAGCTTACAACGTCAGCAGACACTAATTTACAACGTCAGCACACACTAGTTTACAACGTCAGCAGACACTAGCTTACAACGTCCGCAGACACTAACTTACAACGTCAGCACATACTAACTTACAACGTCAGCAGACACTAGCTTACAACGTCAGCAGACACTAGCTTACAACGTCAGCAGACACTAACTTACAACGTCAGCACACACTAGCTTACAACGTCAGCAGACACTAACTTACAACGTCAGCACACACTAGCTTACAACGTCAGCAGACACTAGCTTACAACGTCAGCAGACACTAGCTTACAACGTCAGCAGACACTAGTTTACAACGTCAGCAGACACTAATTTACAACGTCAGCACACACTAATTTACAACATCAGTAGACACTAGCTTACAACGTCAGCAGACACTAATTTACAACGTCAGCAGACACTAGCTTACAACGTCAGCAGACACTAGTTTACAACGTCAGCAGACACTAATTTACAACGTCTGCACACACTAATTTACAACGTCAGTAGACACTAGCTTACAACGTCAGCAGACACTAGCTTACAACGTCAGGAGACACTAGCTTACAACGTCAGCAGACACTAATTTACAACATCAGTAGACACTAGCTTACAACGTCAGCAGACACTAATTTACAACGTCAGCACACACTAGTTTACAACGTCAGCAGACACTAGCTTACAACGTCCGCAGACACTAACTTACAACGTCAGCACATACTAACTTACAACGTCAGCAGACACTAGCTTACAACGTCAGCAGACACTAGCTTACAACGTCAGCAGACACTAGCTTACAACGTCAGCACACATTAACTTACGTCAGCACACATTAACTTACGTCAGCACACATTAACTCACGTCAGCACACACTAGCTTACAACGTTAGCACACACTATCTTACGTCAGGGCTACTTACAATGTCAGTAGACACTAGCTTACAACGTCAGCAGACACTAACTTACAACGTCAGCAGACACTAGCTTACAACGTCAGCAGACACTAACTTACAACGTCAGCAGACACTAACTTATAACGTCAGCCGACACTAACTTACAACGTCAGCAGACACTAACTTATAACGTCAGTAGACACTAACTTACAACGTCAGCAGACACTAACTTACAACGTCAGCAGACACTAACTTACAACGTCAGCACACACTATCTTACAATGTCAGCACACACTATCTTACAACGTGAGGGATATTTATAATGTTACAGACAAGATGCTGTGCACACGCCCTACACTCAGTTGATTACGTCATGTTACACACAGTTTCATGATTCTGTCATTTAACAATGGTCATTCCTACAATGAATCATCCACTGACATGGTTTGTATTGTAACATCTTCTAGTGTGTTACAGATCATGTAACGGGCGATGATACTCTCTTGGTAAATACTTTATAAACACGTCAAACACATCATAAGAACAACCAGGCGAGTTGTTGCCGTATCACCAATTAGTACAGTTGACAATGTATACACCCCTTCCGCAAATGTAGGTAAAGATGCTAATATGATACTATTTAGAGCTGCACCTAATAAAACGTTTAAAATGTATTGCAACTTCCAATAGAATCAATACATTCTTATATAATATATTTGTACATGTCTTACAGAGGAAAATGGTCTGTTCAGTAAATGTCGGCCATGTTCGTCAACTTTGTAATTTTTAACACAATATCCCTACCAAAGTTTTAAAATATATACTGAGATATATTTACTCGAATCCTGAAAAAGGACAATCATAACTTCGTGTACCGCGGCCTCGCCTGCTAGCTTTTGTGTTAGGGTTGGGTGGGTTTTACCCACATTATCTTCCCCTCTGATTACAGACAAATGTGGGTACATTTTACTCTCATTTAAACGTATCTCTAAACTATTATATCTTGCTCAATTGTTACTCCAGTGAACTTCACTGGATATCTTGCTCAATTGTTATACCAGGGAACTTCACTGGATATCTTGCTCAATTGTTACTCCAGTGAACTTCACTGGATATCTTGCTCAATTGTTACTCCAGTGAACTTCACTGGATATCTTGCTCAATTGTTATACCAGGGAACTTCACTGGATATCTTGTTCAGTTGTTGAACCAGTGAACTTCACTGGATATCTTGCTCAATTGTTACACCAGTGAACTTCACTGGATATCTTGCTCAATTGTTATACCAGGGAACTTCACTGGATATCTTGCTCAATTGTTACACCACTGAACTTCACTGGATATCTTGCTCAATTGTTACACCACTGAACTTCACTGGATATCTTGTTAAATTGTTACACCACTGAACTTCACTGGATATCTTGTTCAGTAGTTACACCACTGAACTTCACTGGATATCTTGCTCAATTGTTACACCACTGAACTTCACTGGATATCTTGTTCATATTGTTACTCCAGTGAACTTCACTGGATATCTTGTTCAATTGTCACACCAGTGAACTTCACTGGATATCTTGCTCAATTGTTACTCAAGTGAACTTCACTGGATATATTGCTCAATTGTTACTCCAGTGAACTTCACTGGATATCTGGTTCAATTGTTACTCCAGTGAACTCCAGTAGACTATGGAACATTTGGAAATGAAATGTGTTTTGAACTGGTATTTGTTTTACAACTATTTTATTGAGTATCTTCGCGACTGCTGTGTTTTATCCGCCGCTGTAAAAACAACACTTCAGGTCGACGTCTGTAAAAACTAAATTGTGTAAATGGAACTGTCCGGGGAGATGTTCCCATTCAATCCAAACCCAACCAGTCATGAACAGTCACCGAGGTAAACTATCTCTGACGAACTTGACAGAATTATCTCCGTTATCTCCCTCCCCCGCCCTATTTACAATGGAACAATGCGAACGATATATCGCGGCCACAAAACCGCGTGTTGGCTATTAAATATTAATATTATGGACTGACCCACGGAAGGAACTGGACTAACTTGTAACCTTAGGTTGAAAGCTGCGGTCTGAGTTAAATAAACACACACACATCAAAATAAACTACTGGCATTTATTTGTTTGGCTCGAGGGTAGGCGAGTGATTTATGGTTACTTTACGTGAACACCGGTTGTAAATAACTTTGGAAAGTTTTAAAAAGGTACGGTCTTGCTCGGATGATATCAGTGTCAGGTTAAGTGTAGGATCGGCTCTGGCAGAAGATGGCGATTAAGGCAGGTTGTCACACGGGTAGTAGGAGAGATATACTTGCTATAAACCCAACCTTCATTTATAATAAATATGTAAGCAAACTAAAGAGAAAAATCACAAGAATAAATTATGTATATATTATACAGTATATATAGATATACTTATATAGCTTTATTTTCTTAAGAATGGACCACAGATAACTTTACAACAAACATTGACAACATTTTTATATGATCATTATTGTTATTTTATGTGTATTGATAATATCAATATAAAAAATTGATGGATCCATATCACGTGACTTAGCTTATAGTACGTCAAAGGGGATCTTGTAAATTGTCTTACCACCCGTCCGGGCTATCTACATGCTTACACAGATATAGTATGAATTTGTAATTTTGAGTGAATGCACCCGCAGTTGCAGTAGGTAACCGCTTAAAACAATCTCATGACATCCAGCCAGTATTCTAATACCAGCCTCCCCGAAACCTTAGTCCACGTGTCCCCCAGCCGGTGAAGGGGAGGTCTGGGTTTGAGTCTCCACCTAGTGTACTCAGGGGGTTTTTTACTAAATATTTCTCTAGTCCACCTCCAAGAAAACACGTGTAAGCTTCATTTAAAACTCTTCCTTAATAATGTGGCTAAATGTGAATAACCCTGGTGGATAGTAAGAGGCTTTCATCCCATTTGCATTGACCTGAGAATAGTCATAGACACATAGTTTAAAGACTATTAGAATAGATTGAAGCTAAGTGTGAATTATTTTAACAAGGCAACTTGCATACAAAGACCCACTTCAGGGGCCGCATAGTATAAGGCGCTACTCTCTAAATAGACTAGACTGCCGAATACAGGGATATTGGGGTTCGATCCCATTCGGATGTACTGAGGGTGTTTTTTCCTCAAATGTTTTCCCATCTCTCTCCACGCAAATTCACCCTTCCTAATCCCTAACACATTAATGGAATTAGTGCATAGGTGTAGTACGACAGGTACGGGTAGTAAGACACGGTGAAGAGATAGGGGCAACTAGTCATACCCAGGGTTTGTAAGCTCAGATGCTTCGTGATCTTCGGCAAAATCTGCAGATCAATATCTCTTATTGAAAGAGCTAAACCACTTTTTATGAAATTGCGAACCCTGTGTTAATAACGTCAATATATTCAACGACTGACGTTGAGTTACCTCCGTTCATAAACCAGACAGACACGGTCTAATAAGAGATCGTTCCGCTCTGGCTAGATCTAGCCTCGGTGCAATCAAAGAAAGAGAATAGTTCAGTTGGTCGGGGAGGAGACGGGAAATACGGACACGTTCTTTCGTCTTCGCTCGGAGGGAACTAAACTTGCTGCAACATAAAAAAATCTGAGACAAAATAAATAAAAAGAGGTTTTTTTAGTGGAGTCTTTGAAAATGTCTCTCAGCGGTGCAATGGCGTAGAAATATAGGGTTGAAAAGGTAAAGTGCGCAACTTAAACAACGGCGAAAATAGGTCATCCTTTAAAACGAAAGAAGAGTTTACTTCGCAGGTGTTTGGAAGGAAATTGAGGTAAAACACACCTGAAAAAAAAGATGTTTTAAACGTTTTATTTATGTGACCGTGAAACTATTTATTTTCAAACAAAATGCCACTTTTTTTGCGCAGTGTCTTACTACGCGTTCAAGTTATAAGCTTATGTACTAATTAATCTAATATTTTAGGGATTAGGAAGGTTAAATTTAGATTAAGTGTTCCCGAATGTGTGTGGAGGGAGAGTGGAAAACCATTTACGAAAAGCCATCCTCAGTACACCCAACAGGGATTTGACCCAGATATATCTGTCTTGGGCTGTTTAGTCTCGCGAGAGAGACGCCTTGGACCACGTGACCACTGAAGTGGGTCCCACATTAAATTGAAAATTAAAATGCATGTTTAATTATGACGTGTTTGGATGCAAGCCTTAATTCCAATCATTGTAAACATAATTAATATTTATATTATTTAGCACCGCGTCTTACTACCCGTTCGGGTTATACGCTTTAAGTACTAATTACTCTAATGAATTAGGAATTGGGAGGGTTGAATTAGAGGAAGTGAACCCGCATTTGCGTGGAAGAAGAGTGGAAAACCATTTAGGAAAAACCACCCCCAGTTCACCCGACCGAGATTCGAACCTCGATCTCCCCGTCCTCAGCAGTAGAGCTCAACACGACAAGCGCGTTAGCCAACTACGCCACCGAGGCGGGTGTAAACATAATTACTTGGTAAAACTCTACGTAATCAATTTTCCGATTAGAGCAAATCTCTGGGGTTTATTTTTCTAATCTTTACTAGAAATCCTATTTATATAAATTCCCAATCATACATTTATTTTTTGTTGTTTTACATGTAGTTATACTAAACCAACGAGGAACTCCCCTTCACCTCCGCCACAAAAAATTGAGTTAACTATTTTTCAATCAAGTTGTCGATACTAATTTATTTCACCGATATTTTCCAAATTCTAGTTCATTACTTCATTGCTCCCTGTATTTGATGTTGATGCATCCCTCAACACAGAACTGTACGAAGTATAGTTTCATATCGATCCTGGGGCTAAACAAGCTTTTTATGGATATAAAACATTTCATTAGCAAATATGCAAGCAGAAATAATGTCCATGCTCACGTATGTTTACACTAATGGATGAAAGAATGAGAAAGGTAGAATTTAGAGAATTCGTACCCGCATTTTTGAGGAGAGAGAGTGTAAATAAAAATATGTAAAATCCACCTCAGAATTCCGAATCATTAGTAGAAACCTAAATTCGTTAACAGCCCGCCTTTGTCTGCGTGTCCAGCAGTGCGGGATACTGCACAGTTAGTTTTGATATATTTAAACGTGAGCCTGCACATGTGGATAAGAAGATCAAGTCGTCAGTCTTATCTCATCTGCTTTCCCAGTTAGAATCCAAGTCCATGGGTATTTTTTTGAAATAATTTCCCCTTCTCCATCCAAGCAAATGTAAGTTTCCTTTAAAGTTCTATATATTTCATGTACATCCTCTATTATTTTCAAAAGTCATTCATCCCGAATGGGTAGTAAAAATTTAAGCACAAACATTGATATTAAAAATGACAGTAAAAACATGTGATTGCCGTATGAATACATAGTAGCTTCAAGAGTGTGATAAGTTTGTTCTGATGGCGACACAACTTTCTCAGAAACAATTTTCTCCCGCCTGGTTTGAGTATAATCATTTCCCTGCGAGCGCAATTGAGCGCCAAACAAACGCCGGACTCCATTCTTCCAGGCTCCGCCGCGCATTCAGGAGCGTCAGGAGTCAATATGAGGAGCTAAATATTTAAGTCACGCCTGCCCGACGAATGGGAGATAGATGGATGCCTGGCCGGAGAGCTCGGAGCTGGAGTGTTCTTCTGTAGAATCCGTTCCTCATTCAACTTCGTCTTACACGAGATTATTTAAAATATTGCTGGCAATGTTGGGATCCAAACATGTCAACACTTCCAGGCCATCATCTGGAACAATCGTATCAGTCGATATTGTTTGAAAATATGTATTCATCGTGTCTTGCCCCTCGTCCGGTACATCCGCCATTAATGACACTGATATATTAAGAACGTGACTTAGCTTAGAGAAAATGTACACACGTGTATACATACATTTAGTAGTGATTTGAACCCTGACCTCCCCCACCAACGTGCGTAACGATGTGGGTTTTAATAAGTTATAAGTTGTGTTACTCCTATATTTTATTAAAGTCAATTTTATTTATTGTTCACACAATTTTAATTAGTCTTCTATATTAATTCATGAAGTCGCCTGTAAGTGTCGATGATACAGCCTGCATTACACAACTGTGTGTAGTATAGTATCATTGTCTATCTCACGGCGTCAATATTTTAAATGACTGCTCGTTATCTGCTATGTTTTGAGTTCTGTATACAGTGTCTTACTACCCATCCGTGCCAAAACCTTGAATTACACTAATGGGGTAGAGATGAGGAGATTATAGTTTGGATGATATGCACTTTCATTAGCATGGAGAGAGAGAGGGAGAGAGAGAAAGAGAAACACCCTATCAGGATTCGAATGATCTTTCCACTAGTGGCAAAATAGTATGTTGTGAGATAGACATCTTAGACTGCGTGGCCACCGTTTTGAAAGTTTCTAAATATTCCTTAACATGTTTCAAAAGTACTAAAAAGGATAGTAACATGGCAGTTGTCCTCAAGGAATAGTTATTTGAACAGTTTACCATCCATGCTTTATTTGTATTATTTGTTACAACTTTCCTTACAAGGAAATCATAGAAGAAAAGACATGTCCGGGCTTTGATTCTGATCTACTGGCTATCAGGGTCTAATCTTATAGAGTGATACTGATCCAGTTATACATTGTATTTATTTTCCAGAAGAGTTCTGGTGTAATACATATTTTTAATTGTCTTCGTAAAACCTAAAATTTATAAAAAGTTAGCGTTAACTACTCTGTGAGGGATGTAATAACTACAAGTAGCTGGGCACACGCTCTAAAGAAAATATTATCAAATGNAAAAATGGGGGGGGGGGGGATAACAAATTTAGTTAATTCCACAAGTATTATAGAGTTATTTTTGCTAAAAATACATAATATTAATTTAACATATGGTTGACTCTGGCTTTCAAATACTAAAGTCTGTTGTTAACTCTACAGATTAGTTTTGGTTTTGTTACTTTAGCATATACAGCACCTAAAGTTTCTGATATTAATTGTTTGCTCGGCAATTAAATATATATTATGTGATATACTTACTCGGTTTCCCTCTATGAGTGTATTTTATGGTTTGTTGTGGCTTCTTTGTCAAACATACGGACGGACAGCCACCATACTTTTTGTTGTTGTGATTTTAGCGCTATCTGCTGTGGGCGGTCCTTTGAGGAACTAACTTTCCCCAGCGAATGAAAGAGTAGCTACTATAAGAACATGTTGTTTTTAAGTCAGTTGGCCTTTGGTGATAGATTTAAAATTAGTCTGACAGATGTTTCGTCAAATTGTAATATTAAGGTGTTAGTAATTTTATCTTTCAATGTTTTAAAAGTTAATTATTTTGTTAATTGTGTTATCTCGGCATCTTTTGTCTGTATAAGGTGAGAATCCGGAAGTGGTTTTAGAAAGGAAACTTTATTTTTATTAGATGAATTGGGTTTTGTTCTTTTCGCTGTCTAAAATTGTTTTGGAGAGAGTAAGGAAGAACCCAACTTGGGGATATTTTCATGACCATCAATGTAGTTTAGTTAAACTTTCGGCAGTGAAAATGTGCTAAGAATAGCGGTAATCCTCGAGGAACGTATTGTGAGAATTTATAGGGAACACTTGAATTGTAAGGCCTGGAAGTACCATTTTTACCAGAGCCATAAATCAACACTCTTCATAGATCGGACATTTTTGGGCGGGATCAATTTAATCTTTTTGGAATGCCAGGCCTCCACCGTGGTTCGGATTCCACGTTAAACTGTAGGTCCTCCATTTCATCTCACAATCACCCTACCATTACTACCCTACCATTACACATTATCGTAAGTGCGTATAACCCGAACGGGTAGTAAGACGAGGTGCTAATAATAATAATAATAATAATAATTTAATATTTTATTTAATCCTTTCTAGAATCACAGCCAATGGACAGAATTTCAAAATATCAATGGAAGGAAGAAAATATTACCATGTCGGGCTTTTTTTATTACCTATTTGTGATCGGATGATATTTTTAAATCTACTGATTTTCTTCTGAGAATGTTTTCAAATTTGATCTCAGACGTCTCTCCAGTCTTTCAGAAGTGCTGAATATTTATTTAAGGATGAAAATACTTGAGAACATTTCTAAATAACTTTTTATATAAATACCATAAATACAGTATTTGGTGGCCGGTTGAAAATTACTGTCTCTCGACCTCACAACGCTATATATATATATATATATATATATATATATATATATATATA
>CABEEJ010006082.1:4296-28362 GCA_901482245.1 Timema douglasi | reverse complement strand
TATATATATATATATATATATAAATTTCTATTGTAAGGAATTGTCAGAATTCTAGATGTTATATTTAACTTTCCGAAGAAATTTTTTTATTTTAATATGTTGTAAGAATTTTAATATCTTGTATATATTTTGTAATTATGTGGGTTTGTATTAAAACTCTTGTGAGTGTTTAATATTTAAAAGTGTTGTTTAACAGTAATTTTATTAGTTTTACTGAGGCATGCCTATGTAGGTAGGCTTTATTTGAGGATATCTCTATGTGATCATTTATGTATTGTATTAATATACTGTACATTGTATTCCATGTGTAGATAGTTTCAGTTGGTTTGATGGCCATGTCTATAGGAAAATATTCAGTCAAGTGTTGTAAGTGTCCAATTTTAATCGGAGCTGTAGGTAAAGTCCAGAGGTCGTAAGGAGGGAGGTTTCGTCATACCTCTGAGTAGTTTCTGTGATACATTTGTTTAGTCGTAAGAAAATATACCTCTTTAAGGGAAGTAAAGGGGATGGGAGTTGGCACCCATTCATTTATTTATATATAATAAAATACATTCCTATTTTTGGGTTAATATTACCACAGTATTGTACCAATATTTTTTGTTTTATTTAATATTGTCTTAATGTTATTGCAGTGTTTTTTTTTTTTAATTTCAAAAGGATATTTTTATTTGTATGTTCTTTACTAAGGGCTTACCTAGCTCATAAGGCCTGGACTTAAAGGCGTTTTCTATAAAGGGCTCGCAAAATGTCTGGGACAGTTAAAAGTTAGGTACAGAGTCTGAAGTACCTGCACATAGAAAAATAAAGTTCTATGAAATTATCAGTTTTTATTTTATTCAACCAAATATCTACGAGAATAGTCAACCTTGCTTGTGTAATAAAATAAAGCGCAAAGCTTTTTAAGTCCGTCGTGGGACTTATTGTTAAGCCGAGCACACAAAAGAACCTTTTTCCCCTTGCTTTCATTCATGAGAATAAGTTTGAAGCAAGAAAGAATGAATGTAGTTTTTTTCCCCGACTCCTCTGAACAACAAAATGTTGCTATTCTCATAATGACCCGCGCGTTCTGCGGGCCTGTCCCTGGTCACGAATTCGCTTGCTGTCTAGGGAGGACACTTCATAAAGGACTCCTTTCCGGTGCGATGTCCTCTGGGGCCTCGGCTACAAACTTGAGGAAACGCACGAGAGGAAGAGGAAACGGTCGCTGTTATTCTACGTGGCTTTATCAAATTGTCTGAATCTTTCCTCGTGGGAAATATGTGCGATTAATTCTCTGCCCGCGCAGGAAATGTTTTCATACTTAATTTGGTAGAGAAACTTTTATTCAACTAATGATGGTCACTGTCATGACGTAGCTACTTTGAAAAATAAAACGCCTTTCCCACACAAAGGGTTACTTTGTCCATTCTCGGTTTGTAAGTAATTATGATTACAAATAAAAAATAAAACTTGTTTCAGAAAAGTATTGGTGTCTATAAATTAGAAGATTATGTGTATTATCGAACTATCCCGTATATATTTTGATCATAAAAAGTATCCCTAAGACACATTAAATTAAAACCACTCGCTCGAAACTCGGTTCAAATCAAAGATGTCTCGTTTTACTTCTGTTTGTAAGACAGATTAGTCACGTGTCATTTGTTAATGGGAGACAATTGGTACCTCTACTGCGCGTGCGCTTTTAACTGAAACATAACTAAAAATTAAGAATCAAGTTACTACAAATTACTCACAAGTTTCGATAGTAGCTACAAGTGGCGTGATGATAGTTTTCGCTTACACATTAATAGTTCACTTGTTCTGAATTCATTACTAAATTATGTATGAAAACATCGACCGTATTATTGGAGCATGAACAATCTACTAGCTTGTTTATATTTCTTCTTACCATTTAAAAAAAGTAAAGTCTTTATTTAATTGATTACTTATAGTTAGATAACATTTGAATGAATATGTTATTGCTATTTTTATTTTTAATATATTTTATGTTCTTTACTACTATTAAAAATTGACCCAATATGCTGAAATTTCAAAGTAAAATTCCATTTGTAGCCCCGTAGATTCCTAGTAATCTATTTACAGGGAGGTGACCTGGCGGTCTAGGGGTAAGGTGTCAGACTTCTGTGCTGGCGGCCGGGGTTCAATCCTCGGTCCCGGCAAAGATTTATCTGATTACCAAACCCTTCCTTCACCTCTGACAAGACAACTTGTGAATGTGGGGAATGCCAGGTCTCCACCGTGGTTCGGATCCCACGTTAAACTGTAGGTCCTTCATTTCATCTCACATTCACCCTACCATTACACATTAGCGTAAGAGCTTATAGCCCGAACGGGTAGTAAGACGCGGTGCTAATAATAATAATAATAATATTTACAGGGGAACACGCGCTTGCCTTTTCAATGCAGCTTCTCCGTCGGACCAATCCCAACAAAATGTGTGTTTTGGTTGAACCTATTATGGCATCAGGTACTCGAAAGTTCATTGACGCACTTACAAAAGGGTGTAGAAAATTTAAATCACTTATATAATTACTTAAATAAAACTATAAATAATCAATTTGTTTTTAAATTTAGCAGTCACTTTAAAAGGTTACCCATTTGACTTTAAAAATGAGGTGTAATGCTTCTTTAAGGGTAAATAAAGGTTCCCCAACATTTTAACATTTTAACATACTATGCAAACCTCCTCTAAACTTCACTCGAGGTAAATTGCGGGGCTTTTAAAGCGGGCTACGCCCTCCCCGTCCGCCCGCACCCCCCCCCCTCCATTTCACCTACAAAGAGGCGGGAAGTTTTCTTTTATCGTGTGGGATTAATTAGCCCTGGCCGGTTCGTCTCTCTCTTAATTACTTCTCTCTCTCGGAGTTGGCACCCCACCCCTCCCCTAGCCCACTTCTGAGTGAACTTTATGAACCCGAGCAGTCACTTTCTCGGTGGAACCTTGTTACATCTTTAAAGTACATCAGACAACGCGCCTGCGCGATGTTCAACAAGGACATGTTGAGGTAATGATTCCTGACGTCACTCGTGACCACCACAGACAAGAAGCTATCATGTAATGATTCCTGACGTCACTCGTGACTACCACAGACTAGAAGCTATCATGTAATGATTCCTGACGTCACTCGTGACTACCACAGACTAGAAGCTATCATGTTCAACCAAACGCCTCTGGTTTGGGTCCCAGCTGGAGCTTGTAGAGTGATCCAAGGATGTAAAATGGGACATTTAACTTGTATAGAACTAGGTATTGTTACATTTACCAGCCATTACTATAGTGGACCTCAACGTATCTGGCCTATCCACATTTAATTATAATAACTAAGCAGGGATGAAAAATTAGAATTTAAAGGAAGTATACCCACATTTGCGTGGAGAGCGGGTGGTCAACCATTTAGGAAAAACACGCTCCGTACACCAAACTGTGATTCCAACCCCGAACTTCCCGTCACCAGAAAACAGATGAGTCTGAGCCCATTCAGGTATTGTTATATTACTATTACTATCAAAACAGGAAATATCTGTGAGTTACTTACAAGCTAACTTAGCCTACAACACCAAGAACTTACCCCGGGATGTGGTAGTTGTAATACCTGGGTGGGGGGGAGGAATACTCCCAATAACACATTTTCTAGGCACTGCCTGGGATAGAAATCTTACTTTTAGTTGGACTCTCGTACCACTCATTCATGTGTTTTTGCTGAACTGATTGTAAGATACCAGCACAAATATAACAGCGAGTGATGCTTGCTGGTTTATTCTCTCATCGACCCACTCAGTAAGTGTAAATAATATATGCACAAAGTGCTAACAATGATTTGTGTTTCTTGGACGACTTAGCCGAGCACTGATTGACCAGTAAGGTAATCCGAAGGAGAGTTGAGCCCTTTCAAGACGGGTTACGGAAATATACTTCTCTTGTGGTCCGGCGACAAGGGTGAACTGTTCGGGAGACGAACCTGGATAGCTGGACTCGTGTGCCTCGAACATGAGACTGACTACGGCGGGAGCTAGAAGGGCCGTACAGGTACGGTAGTGTCGCTAGATCAAGCGGGTGACGGCCTCTTGGTCCCCAGTTCTAAGAGCAGCGCTGAGCTTGGTGTGTGTTATTGACAAATTAGTTTGGTTTCCTAGAATTTCCATATGTGCTGTATCTCTCTGTAGACTTCTAATGTCCTGCGTTAAATAACATCAGGTGACCTGGCGGTCTAGGGGTAAGGTGTCAGACTTCTATGCTGGCGGCCGGGGTTCAACCCTCGGTACCGGCACAGATTTATCTGATTACCAAACCCTTCCTTCACCTCTGACAAGACATCTTGTGAATGTGAGGAATGCCAGGCCTCCACCATGGTTCGGATCCCACGTTAAACTTTAGGTCCTTCATTCCATCTCACAATCACCCTACCATTACACATTAGCGTAAGTGCGTACAACCCGAACGGGTAGTAAGACGCGGTGCTAATAATAATAATAATAATAATAATAATAAATAACATCACTTGTACTTCCTGTGGTGTCATCTTTGTACTGGTTCCCCCTGACCACTTCTGACCATACGTTACCACCCCTGACCCCTCCTGACCCCTCCTGACCCCTCCTGACCCCTCCTGACCACTCCTGACCACTCCTGACCACCCCTGACCCCTCCTGACCCCTCCTGACCACTCCTGACCACTCCTGACCATCTCTGACCAATAATGAATAATAGTCTGGTCAGTTACAACTGTATGAACGGATCATATCAATCTATTTATATGAAGGCTTGGTCTCCATGTCTAAGAGTAGATTAAAACAAACCAGATTTTAGATGTTACTAATTATAGCGTGAAGTGATTATTAGATAATATTTAGACCAAATATACGAGTAGAAACGCAATTAGTATTCATTTTATTCCATGGAATTTACTGGATAAAATCAAAAGTATCCACGACCGTTTAGTAAATATATTTTAACAATTCATTTTCTTTCGTTTAATTTTCCAAATGGAAATTCACTGTCACTACCCAGCTGGCATTGCAAACATCTTTCTCACACCCTCACTCAAAAGATTCACTTACTAACATTATTTGATAGACATTTAATCTTTCATTGAAAATTAAAAGTATTCATTTTAATTTTTTCCTTTTATCTTTAATGGACGTGAATCATTAATTCTATTCAGAGCGAATGTTCATTTCTTCAGTTTCTCATTAAATCTTATTTATGAAAAGATTTTTTCACCTAGCCTAGGTTTTCTTTCAGTTCCCTTCTACATAATCTTCGTCACTCTTTTCATAAAATCCATTACTTTCTCCAGAGCGAAGGAGATTATATTTCCATTGAAACTAAATTGCAAGAAAATGGGCGTTCAAAAGTAAATATGATATAATAAGAAGCAAGTTGCATTCATTTTTAGGAAATATTCCAGTTTTAATGAAATAATAAATAGTATATAAAGATTCGATTATATTACAATATTTTCCGTTTATAATATTATTTCAATTATTGTTATTATTTGACATTATATTAGAAATACGAGATTACAGATTGTTTACAAAATAAACCCTTATCTTCAAGAGAGAACAATGGTTGATAATCCACACATAATTTCAAGTGTTTATTTAGGGAGTGCAAACATAAGCACCAATCAACTTTGTTTAACATCTTTGCGGGTCCTTAAGATTATTTATCTATAGAATGATAAATATTTATCTCATCCCCCCATCACACTTGTACTACATGTTTCTATACTCAACAATTGATCAATTTGAAAGGACGCGTGTCAGTGGTCACATCGACTAAGGAATTGGTCTAGTCTTGTCTGGTTTGAGAGTAACAGGGTGCTAAGTGTTACAAATATAGATCAAGTGTAGTGAGAGTGAGATTTCAAAAAGGGTTTTACCCTTTTCTTCCACGCAAATTGAGATACATTTTCTCTAAATTCTACCTCCATCATAGCCATCGTACCAATATTACCACTGATGTATAAATGACGGGTAGTATGATGCGATGATCCAAGTGACACACGACCCATCTCCTTTTCCAACTTTGGTTTATTCTGGTGTTTCTTCAGACACTTCTAGTTCTGGGTCAGAAATACACGATAGAACATGGTCCAAAGATGTCCTTGAAGTTCCCCCTCGGTAGGCGCGGGCACTCAATTCTCAACCCTCAGCAGGTACAAGTCTACTGTGAGTGGGCCTTGATCGGGGTCCAACTCCCTAACCACTCGAACATGAAGAGGGGGGCTTCCTTTCTTCAGGGTCACGGCCAACCGATCATCTGGAAAACTGCAAGTCAATCTTCCTCTTTGTTTGTTTTAAACTAATCAAACAGAACCAATTGTCGTACTAAAACTAAATAAACATTTATTATTTCCTGAGGTCACCTAGTGTCCCCATTTGTGGTCACGCCCCACAGTTTGGGTGTAACTGGAACTGTAAGCTTCCTTCCTCAGTTGCATCTCCAGATTGTGCTGCAAGAACATCCGGTATTGATAAACTAACGTACATTCCCGCCGGGACATTCTCAAGGTTGTGCTTCAAGAACATCCGGTATTGATAAACTATTGTATACTCCCACCTAGACATTCTCCAGATTGTGCTGCAAGAACATCCAGTATTGATAGACTATCGTACATTCTCCAGATTGTGCTGCAAGAACATCCGGTATTGATAAACTATCGTACATTCCCGCCGGGACATTCTCTAGATTGTGCGTCAAGAACATCCGGTATTGATAAACTATGGTACATTCCCGCCGGGACATTCTCCAGATGACAGATAAAAGGTCACTGGAAGGTTGAGGGTAAAAAACAACCTTGTCGCGCCAAATTACCTTTCCATGGATTCTCTAAACGTGCATCGACTCCCGATGTGCTCGTCTATTATTCTGTCACCCACAGGCAATCGTAAATATTGTTAGGGTTGAAACGGTTTTTAAGAGGGGGTGGGCGGGTGGGGGTTGGGGGGGTTGTACCGACCGACCAACAAACAAACAAACAAAATATTGACCTCACTCCGGAACCTGACCGTTATATTTATTGTGGCCTTTCAGATAAAAATGTGCAAGGGCTGTCCTCTTGGCTTGAAGATGTGAATATTACTCACACTATGACGTCACATAGTCTTCCCCGCGTCTTAGTAGTAGTAGCTTGAGGACGCGTTTAAAGGAAATGTACCCGTATTTGCATGAGGGTAGAGGGAATAGTTTAGTAACAAACCACAGTGCGTAGACTTACACCTGTCTAGGATTCTAACCCCGACCTCTCCATTACTGACAAGCAAGACTAGACGATGCGGACATCCATACCGCGTGTCCACCGATTGGTGTGTGTGTTGGCTGTAAGCTCATCACGGAGGTAACAAGTCTCTAGAAAGTTGCAACTGTTTTGTTAACACCTCGGCTCAGTGGTAGTGTGTCTGTCTACCGAGCTTGGGGTCCTGAGTTCGATCCCCTACATCACCGAAAAGTTCTGCAATGGAGGGTCCTCTTTCACGGTGATGAATTAATTGTCGGGGGGCTTGGTGCTGTGTCTGTGCTATATTTAAGCTTACAAATGAGTCATTGTGTACTGGTATTGTTCAGAAAGGGAAAGTTAAATATTGTAAATATAAATTTGAAAACCATTTCTTTAAACACAAGTGTTATTAACGGACTAATTTCTACTGTTAATGTGATAAGAGTATCTTAGATTAAACGCACCCACATTAGTGTGGACAGAGAATGGTTAAGTCACACGTGTAGCTCCACTCTCAGTGCAACAAATACATCAGTGGGTCGTATTTATAGTCAAATGGGGCTTGGTCTAGTCTCTGTAGTCAGCCAATATCCCAGTGCAACAAGCAGTTCAGGTTGAATGGGGCTTGGTCTAGTCTCTGTAGTCAGCCAATCTCCCAGTACAAGTAGTTCAGGTTGAATGGGGCTTGGTCTAGTCTTTGTAGTCAGCCAATCTCCCAGTACAACAAGCAGTTCAAGTCAAATGGGGCTTGGTCTAGTCTCTGGAGTTAGCCAATCTCCCAGTACAACAAGCAGTCCAGGTCAAATGGGGCTTGGTCTAGTAGTCAGCCAATCTCCCAGTACAACAAGCAGTTCAGGTCAAATGGGGCTTGGTCTAGTAGTCAGTCAATCTCCCAGTACAACAAGCAGTTCAGGTCAAATGGGGCTTGGTCTAGTAGTCAGTCAATCTCCCAGTACAACAAGCAGTTCAGGTCAAATGGGGTTTGGTCTAGTAGTCAGCCAATCTCCCAGTACAACAAGCAGTTCAAGTCAAATGGGGCTTGGTCTAGTCTCTGGAGTTAGCCAATCTCCCAGTACAACAAGCAGTCCAGGTCAAATGGGGCTTGGTCTAGTAGTCAGCCAATCTCCCAGTACAACAAGCAGTTCAGGTCAAATGGGGCTTGGTCTAGTAGTCAGTCAATCTCCCAGTACAACAAGCAGTTCAGGTCAAATGGGGCTTGGTCTAGTAGTCAGTCAATCTCCCAGTACAACAAGCAGTTCAGGTCAAATGGGGTTTGGTCTAGTAGTCAGCCAATCTCCCAGTACAACAAGCAGTTCAAGTCAAATGGGGCTTGGTCTAGTCTCTGGAGTTAGCCAATCTCCCAGTACAACAAGCAGTCCAGGTCAAATGGGGCTTGGTCTAGTAGTCAGCCAATCTCCCAGTACAACAAGCAGTTCAGGTCAAATGGGGCTTGGTCTAGTAGTCAGTCAATCTCCCAGTACAACAAGCAGTTCAGGTCAAATGGGGCTTGGTCTAGTAGTCAGTCAATCTCCCAGTACAACAAGCAGTTCAGGTCAAATGGGGTTTGGTCTAGTAGTCAGCCAATCTCCCAGTACAACAAGCAGTTCAAGTCAAATGGGGCTTGGTCTAGTCTCTGGAGTTAGCCAATCTCCCAGTACAACAAGCAGTCCAGGTCAAATGGGGCTTGGTCTAGTAGTCAGCCAATCTCCCAGTACAACAAGCAGTTCAGGTCAAATGGGGCTTGGTCTAGTAGTCAGTCAATCTCCCAGTACAACAAGCAGTTCAGGTCAAATGGGGCTTGGTCTAGTAGTCAGTCAATCTCCCAGTACAACAAGCAGTTCAGGTCAAATGGGGTTTGGTCTAGTAGTCAGCCAATCTCCCAGTACAACAAGCAGTTCAAGTCAAATGGGGCTTGGTCTAGTCTCTGGAGTTAGCCAATCTCCCAGTACAACAAGCAGTCCAGGTCAAATGGGGCTTGGTCTAGTAGTCAGCCAATCTCCCAGTACAACAAGCAGTTCAGGTCAAATGGGGCTTGGTCTAGTAGTCAGTCAATCTCCCAGTACAACAAGCAGTTCAGGTCAAATGGGGCTTGGTCTAGTAGTCAGTCAATCTCCCAGTACAACAAGCAGTTCAGGTCAAATGGGGTTTGGTCTAGTAGTCAGCCAATCTCCCAGTACAACAAGCAGTTCAAGTCAAATGGGGCTTGGTCTAGTCTCTGGAGTTAGCCAATCTCCCAGTACAACAAGCAGTCCAGGTCAAATGGGGCTTGGTCTAGTAGTCAGCCAATCTCCCAGTACAACAAGCAGTTCAGGTCAAATGGGGCTTGGTCTAGTAGTCAGTCAATCTCCCAGTACAACAAGCAGTTCAGGTCAAATGGGGCTTGGTCTAGTAGTCAGTCAATCTCCCAGTACAACAAGCAGTTCAGGTCAAATGGGGTTTGGTCTAGTAGTCAGCCAATCTCCCAGTACAACAAGCAGTTCAAGTCAAATGGGGCTTGGTCTAGTCTCTGGAGTTAGCCAATCTCCCAGTACAACAAGCAGTCCAGGTCAAATGGGGCTTGGTCTAGTAGTCAGCCAATCTCCCAGTACAACAAGCAGTTCAGGTCAAATGGGGCTTGGTCTAGTAGTCAGTCAATCTCCCAGTACAACAAGCAGTTCAGGTCAAATGGGGCTTGGTCTAGTAGTCAGTCAATCTCCCAGTACAACAAGCAGTTCAGGTCAAATGGGGTTTGGTCTAGTAGTCAGCCAATCTCCCAGTACAACAAGCAGTTCAAGTCAAATGGGGCTTGGTCTAGTCTCTGGAGTTAGCCAATCTCCCAGTACAACAAGCAGTCCAGGTCAAATGGGGCTTGGTCTAGTAGTCAGCCAATCTCCCAGTACAACAAGCAGTTCAGGTCAAATGGGGCTTGGTCTAGTAGTCAGTCAATCTCCCAGTACAACAAGCAGTTCAGGTCAAATGGGGCTTGGTCTAGTAGTCAGTCAATCTCCCAGTACAACAAGCAGTTCAGGTCAAATGGGGTTTGGTCTAGTAGTCAGCCAATCTCCCAGTACAACAAGCAGTTCAAGTCAAATGGGGCTTGGTCTAGTCTCTGGAGTTAGCCAATCTCCCAGTACAACAAGCAGTCCAGGTCAAATGGGGCTTGGTCTAGTAGTCAGCCAATCTCCCAGTACAACAAGCAGTTCAGGTCAAATGGGGCTTGGTCTAGTAGTCAGTCAATCTCCCAGTACAACAAGCAGTTCAGGTCAAATGGGGCTTGGTCTAGTAGTCAGTCAATCTCCCAGTACAACAAGCAGTTCAGGTCAAATGGGGTTTGGTCTAGTAGTCAGCCAATCTCCCAGTACAACAAGCAGTTCAAGTCAAATGGGGCTTGGTCTAGTCTCTGGAGTTAGCCAATCTCCCAGTACAACAAGCAGTCCAGGTCAAATGGGGCTTGGTCTAGTAGTCAGCCAATCTCCCAGTACAACAAGCAGTTCAGGTCAAATGGGGCTTGGTCTAGTAGTCAGTCAATCTCCCAGTACAACAAGCAGTTCAGGTCAAATGGGGCTTGGTCTAGTAGTCAGTCAATCTCCCAGTACAACAAGCAGTTCAGGTCAAATGGGGTTTGGTCTAGTAGTCAGCCAATCTCCCAGTACAACAAGCAGTTCAAGTCAAATGGGGCTTGGTCTAGTCTCTGGAGTTAGCCAATCTCCCAGTACAACAAGCAGTCCAGGTCAAATGGGGCTTGGTCTAGTAGTCAGCCAATCTCCCAGTACAACAAGCAGTTCAGGTCAAATGGGGCTTGGTCTAGTAGTCAGTCAATCTCCCAGTACAACAAGCAGTTCAGGTCAAATGGGGCTTGGTCTAGTAGTCAGTCAATCTCCCAGTACAACAAGCAGTTCAGGTCAAATGGGGTTTGGTCTAGTAGTCAGCCAATCTCCCAGTACAACAAGCAGTTCAAGTCAAATGGGGCTTGGTCTAGTCTCTGGAGTTAGCCAATCTCCCAGTACAACAAGCAGTCCAGGTCAAATGGGGCTTGGTCTAGTAGTCAGCCAATCTCCCAGTACAACAAGCAGTTCAGGTCAAATGGGGCTTGGTCTAGTAGTCAGTCAATCTCCCAGTACAACAAGCAGTTCAGGTCAAATGGGGCTTGGTCTAGTAGTCAGTCAATCTCCCAGTACAACAAGCAGTTCAGGTCAAATGGGGTTTGGTCTAGTAGTCAGCCAATCTCCCAGTACAACAAGCAGTTCAAGTCAAATGGGGCTTGGTCTAGTCTCTGGAGTTAGCCAATCTCCCAGTACAACAAGCAGTCCAGGTCAAATGGGGCTTGGTCTAGTAGTCAGCCAATCTCCCAGTACAACAAGCAGTTCAGGTCAAATGGGGCTTGGTCTAGTAGTCAGTCAATCTCCCAGTACAACAAGCAGTTCAGGTCAAATGGGGCTTGGTCTAGTAGTCAGTCAATCTCCCAGTACAACAAGCAGTTCAGGTCAAATGGGGTTTGGTCTAGTAGTCAGCCAATCTCCCAGTACAACAAGCAGTTCAAGTCAAATGGGGCTTGGTCTAGTCTCTGGAGTTAGCCAATCTCCCAGTACAACAAGCAGTCCAGGTCAAATGGGGTTTGGTCTAGTAGTCAGTCAATCTCCCAGTACAACAAGCAGTTCAGGTCAAATGGGGCTTGGTCTAGTAGTCAGTCAATCTCCCAGTACAACAAGCAGTTCAGGTCAAATGGGGTTTGGTCTAGTAGTCAGCCAATCTCCCAGTACAACAAGCAGTTCAAGTCAAATGGGGCTTGGTCTAGTCTCTGGAGTTAGCCAATCTCCCAGTACAACAAGCAGTCCAGGTCAAATGGGGTTTGGTCTAGTAGTCAGTCAATCTCCCAGTACAACAAGCAGTTCAGGTCAAATGGGGCTTGGTCTAGTAGTCAGTCAATCTCCCAGTACAACAAGCAGTTCAGGTTGAATGGGGCTTGGTCTAGTAGTCAGTCAATCTCCCAGTACAACAAGTAGTTCAGGTTGAATGGGGCTTGGTCTAGTCTTTGTAGTCAGCCAATCTCCCAGTACAACAAGCAGTCCAGGTCAAATGGGGCTTGGTCTAGTAGTCAGTCAATCTCCCAGTACAACAAGCAGCTCAGGTCAAATGGGGTTTGGTCTAGTAGTCAGCCAATCTCCCAGTACAACAAGCAGTTCAAGTCAAATGGGGCTTGGTCTAGTCTCTGGAGTTAGCCAATCTCCCAGTACAACAAGCAGTCCAGGTCAAATGGGGCTTGGTCTAGTAGTCAGCCAATCTCCCAGTACAACAAGCAGTTCAGGTCAAATGGGGCTTGGTCTAGTAGTCAGTCAATCTCCCAGTACAACAAGCAGTTCAGGTCAAATGGGGCTTGGTCTAGTAGTCAGTCAATCTCCCAGTACAACAAGCAGCTCAGGTCAAATGGGGTTTGGTCTAGTAGTCAGCCAATCTCCCAGTACAACAAGCAGTTCAAGTCAAATGGGGCTTGGTCTAGTCTCTGGAGTTAGCCAATCTCCCAGTACAACAAGCAGTCCAGGTCAAATGGGGCTTGGTCTAGTAGTCAGCCAATCTCCCAGTACAACAAGCAGTTCAGGTCAAATGGGGCTTGGTCTAGTAGTCAGTCAATCTCCCAGTACAACAAGCAGTTCAGGTCAAATGGGGCTTGGTCTAGTAGTCAGTCAATCTCCCAGTACAACAAGCAGTTCAGGTCAAATGGGGTTTGGTCTAGTAGTCAGCCAATCTCCCAGTACAACAAGCAGTTCAAGTCAAATGGGGCTTGGTCTAGTCTCTGGAGTTAGCCAATCTCCCAGTACAACAAGCAGTCCAGGTCAAATGGGGCTTGGTCTAGTAGTCAGTCAATCTCCCAGTACAACAAGCAGTTCAGGTCAAATGGGGCTTGGTCTAGTCTCTGTAGTCAGCCAATCTCCCAGTACAACAAGCAGTCCAGGTCAAATGGGGCTTGGTCTAGTAGTCAGTCAATCTCCCAGTACAACAAGCAGCTCAGGTCAAATGGGGTTTGGTCTAGTAGTCAGCCAATCTCCCAGTACAACAAGCAGTTCAAGTCAAATGGGGCTTGGTCTAGTCTCTGGAGTTAGCCAATCTCCCAGTACAACAAGCAGTCCAGGTCAAATGGGGTTTGGTCTAGTAGTCAGTCAATCTCCCAGTACAACAAGCAGTTCAGGTCAAATGGGGCTTGGTCTAGTAGTCAGCCAATCTCCCAGTACAACAAGCAGTTCAGGTCGAATGGCGGAGTTTGTGAGCTCTGAATCTCGACTATATATAGAGCACTTGTTACCGGAGAAATCCATCCACGCGTTGTGCTGTACATGCTTGTTTATTAGTTACACCGGTCCGTTGCCATGGAAACGTCATCTCCTGGTCACAGACGGCGAGGATCACGCAAGAGTTGATGAAACCTATTAGTGAGATACCAGCAACCCCTTTACGACGTGGTAAGGGCTCGGTTAAACCACCCCCTCAAACCCCCTCCACACCTAAAAGTAATTTTACCAAGGTGGAAGTTTTATTATCACTTTAGCTCGGAGTGAATGAGGTTAGTGGCATCAATGTCCCTGGTTCAAGTCTTTGTGAGGATGGTTTAAAGTCTTGGAAATTATATTGTGCTTTTTAAGTGTTACATCCGAGAGAGTTCAAGTCTAGGTGCTGGTTGAGAGAGTTCAAGTCTAGGTGCTGGTTAAAGGAGCTCACCAATTTAAAGTGTATATTTTGAAGTTCTAGAATACGCACATAAAGAATTGAAAGAACCATTTGGTCCATGTTATGTTATTATATTTGTTTCTCAGAAACGACGGTAAAGTTGGCTAGTTCTGACAGGTATTGAGATGCGATGTATTTATTATTTTAAATAATTAAGTTAGAATTAATTAGAAATGTATCATTGTTATGCTATATATTTATTTTAATGTATGTTTCTATAAATCATTTGATGGTTAGTAAAACAATCCTTCTTGTATTTATTCGCCAATAGAAGATTTCTGGGCTAATCTAGAGTCTCATCGGCTTAATGGACTTATTTTATAAATCTCTGATAAAGTTTAAAATGACAAGTTAATCGTCGTTTTAGAGTTCAACTAAACTAAGTGATGGAATGTGCTAAGCTCAGCTTAACTAAGACATTGGTGAGCTTAGCTCAGCCTAACTAAGACATTGGTGAGCTTATTTGGTTGAGCCCCAAATACAAATTATGTTGAGGACCAAATATTATTGTTAATTTTCTATGAGTGTTAAATTAACGCTCTGGGGACGAGGAGTAGATTTCCCGCACTTCACGACCACAAGAATTCTTGACGAAGGAAATAGATCAGACTCATTAGCTCATTCTTTGAGATCCAACCTTTTCATTTTGCTGTCGCCGGCAAACCAGTCTAGGTGGGCCTGACATATAATCCTCGTGTCCACCAATGTAACTGAGAGATGTAAGAGAATATCTATAAACCGATTTATTTAAAATATAAAAATAGAGCAGATAAAATAAAAGTATTTTAACTAAATTTTTTACATAAAACACATCTATAAAAAAAAAGACAGCAAGCCTAATTTAGCATTTTTTTTCTCCATATTTGTACTTTTTTCCTCGTCAGAGCGGTGTCGATTTATTGGTAAAAAGGTGGGGTAAAGCTGCCTTCGGGTCACGCAGAGAAGTGCTCTAACCACCCCCCTCCCCATTCCTCCACTACGTGCTCGTGGAACAGACCTACGTCACTTCCTGTTGAAAGAGGCGCGCATCAAATGTTCCCCCGTGTCAAAACCCCTGTACTGACGATCGTTTCGGCGAAAGTCAAAACAAATTATTGTGTTCAATAAAATGCACCTCTGGAAGTCGAGTCTACAAAGACTTTCAGTTGCACAAAGAGTGGGGAACGCCGTTCCACCATTTTAAACCTGAGGGCTGTATCCCCTTGTCTCCCCCAGTTCAGGCCAAACGTGTGTAATAATCACCATAGTACAGTAGGGATGAGAGGTAGAGTTTACAGAAAATGTATCTGCATTAGACCATGAGGCTACCGAAGTAGGTTCACATATATATTGTATTTTTAGGTAGTTTATTGCTTGTTATTGAATTGTAGTACATATATCATGGAAACAGGATGAGTATGGTGTATTTAATGTGTCAGCATTCGCCCTAATAAAGGCTGGAAAACCCTTCCCCGATTACTATCCAGTCTATAGTTTCATATTATTATACAATTATACAAGTTTAGGACAGGAAGTGAAGTTGGTATAGTCCCCCCCACCCCACCGTGGTGGCTGATGGGACCACACTGTCACGTGATGGAACCTGATCACACCTCCACCAGGTTGAGACGCGCCTGGAAGAACTGTTACATTCCGCTGGAAAGGGGTTTAAACGTTACTAGGGTCTAAACTGTACATTCTCTACATATAATAACATCTTGTTAACTTTGACCTCGAAAATATTTGTATTTTACCGTCCTACCAGAACCATTTATTTCTACGTCCCTATTAAAATACCCTCATCTGTTTCAGAATCCGGCCCACACCTCGCAGTAAGGTCGGCGAGTCTCTCAGCTGATCAACATCTCGATAAGATAAGCCAGATCTGATTATTAAACATGTTTATTGGACTAAGATTGATAAATGGTGTCGGATGGATGCTGAAAATATCAGCAATGAGGGATTATTTTATGAGTGAGTCTTAAAATTTGCCGGAAACGATAGCTCGTGGACTAAACTTAAATATCATCTAGTATGGTTTGCTGGTGATGGGAGTTGGGGTTGGAATCCTGGTGTGCCAAGGGTGGGTTCTCCAAGATGATTCACCAATCTCCTTCCACGCAAATGGGAATACACTTCGTCTTAATTTTACTTTCCCTTACCTTTACCTAATTATCATAGCTAAAACGTGTACATCTCGAACATAATTAAAATAAAATTGATTTCAATAAAAATAAATTGTCATTTTCCTTAAATAATGTGTTTTTAATTCAATCAAACAAGAACCTAAGCCCGTCAAAACCTGCCTAACAAATGTTCACTACAAGTGACCTGACCAGGATTCAAACAAGTCGTTGAGTACCAGAACCCTGCCATCAATATCACTTTATAAGAAGTGGTTTGTGAGAACATGTTCCTTGATGTTCCCTGATGTTTCTTGATGTTCCTTGTTGTTCCTTGATGTTCCCTGTCGTTCCTTGATGTTCCTTGATGTTCCTTCATGTTCCTTGATGTTCCCTGTTGTTCCTTGATGTCCCCTGTCGTTCCTTGATGTTCCTTGATGTTCCTTCATGTTCCTTGATGTTCCCTGTTGTTCCTTGATGTCCCCTGTCGTTCCTTGATGTTCCTTGATGTTCCTTGATGTTCCTTGATATTCCCTGATGTTCCCTGTTGTTCCCTGTCGTTCCTTGATGTTCCTTGATGTTCCTTGATGTTCCTTGATATCCCCCTCACGCCTTTAGTATATATGTGTATATTTCGAGCGGGTAGCAAGACGTGGTAGCAAGATAAATAGTTCTTAGATTAAACTATCCAAAAATTTGTTTTAAACGTAATAGCTATTAAATAAAAGCATCCAAAACGTGATATTATTAAACAAAATCATTCAAAACATGATATTTACTAAACAAAAACATTCAAAACGTGATAAATAATAAATAAAAACATTCAAAACGTGATAATTATTAAATAAAAACATTCAAAACGTGATAATTATTAAATAAAAGCATTCAAAACTGTGATAATTATTAAATAAAAGCATCCAAAACGTGATAGTTATTAAATAAAAGCATTCAAAACGTGATAATTATTAAATAAAAGCATTCAAAACGTTATAATTATTAAATTAAAAAGATTCAAAACGTGATAATTATTAAATAAAACCATCCAAAACGTGATAATGATTAAATTAAAAACATTCAAAACGTGATAATTATTAAATAAAAGCATCCAAAACGTGATAGTCATTAAATTAAAAAGATTCAAAACGTGATGATTATTAAATAAAACCACCCAAAACGTTATAATTATTAAATTAAAAACATTCAAAACGTGATATTAAATAAAAGCATCCAAAATGTGATATTATTAAACAAAAACATCCAAAAAGAGATAGTTATTAAGCAAAAGCATCCAAAACGTGATATTATTAAACAAAAACTTCCAAAAGATATATTTATTAAACAAAAAACATTCAAAACGTTATAGTTTATAAATAAAAACATTCAAAACGTGATAATTATTAAATTAAAAACATTTAAAACGTGATAGTTATTAAATTAAAAACATTTAAAACGTGATAGTTATTAAATTAAAAACATCCAAAACGTTATAGCTATTAAATAAAAACTTCCAAAACGTGCTATTGTGAAGGGTCTATATATTACAATTCACACAGGATTGATTGAGATTAATAACTGCAGGGCTATTTTCTTACAAAACCTACTTAATTTACTATTCTTGAAAGTATAAAAGACACAATAAAATCCAACATTTCTAATCTCAAGAATAATTACTGTATAAACGTATTTGACAATAGTTTCCCTGGCCTCGTGTAACACCGCTTTCCTTCTTTCCGACTAACCTCATTGAAGATTCTTCCGTACTTCCCATTCATTATAGTCGCTACTTCCTTCAACTTACTAACTAGAAGAAGAGGTCCCACCTCTTTCTAATTAGAGGTTCTGTGGACAAATAAAGCCGTTATCTTCATAATGAGCCCGTTCTATGTATCTCAGCCAACCATCTTGTTTAATGGAGCAACAATATACATACATATATACATCGCATTTAGGAAAAGTTATTTAATTAATTTATCTCATTTCCAAAGAGACGGGGAGTTACGATTATAGAAAACAATTAAAGTAAGGTAATTTATAATTACATTACTTTTAAGTAACTCAACGTATTCCCCATTTCCACCTTTTGTTATCTTGAATGTACAAATTTAAATAAGAAATCCTACGTTTTCAATTTGGATCGTTCGTTTGAATATAAATGGAGAACGTTAATTGTTCATTATTACGAATATTCTTACGTAATTGTTTTCTAACAGTTGGTTAAGTTTGACTTAGATCTATATTCTAATGATAGATCTAATCAATCTTCAGAAAAAATATATTTGCTGGACATTGCTCATTTTTTATTATCTTAAATAATAAATAAGTTTTTGTGAGTAATAGATTTCAATTACAACTCACCTTTCAACTTTAAAAAAAAATTTAACGTAAATTTTATAAAAACTCATATTATAGCACACGACTTACAAACTAGCTCAAATTATGAGGGTACGCCATACAGGCTGAGCCATTTATATGTTTACAATTTTGGTATTAGGCCCAACTCTTTGAAAATAGTAAATATATTGGTCAGCACAGGCCAGATTTGAACAAGGGTCCTTTAGACTTGAGGATCAAGTACGGAAACAGGTTTGCACCCTTAAAAATTATTGGGGAGGGTAAATTATATGAGTGTATAATTAAAAATGTAATTTTACCAACAAATTATACCGTACAACAAAATATACAACTTTATCAGCCAGTCTTGTCAGCTGAATGTTAAACAATTTCTTTCTCTCGCTGACCTAAGCTGAAACCACCTGTACCGGTGGACATGCAGACCGTGTCGAAGTCCCATATAGTCTTATTTATCAGCGACAGAATGGCCGAGGCTCAAACTCCGGACAGCAAAGGCCCAGACCTGTTGTTTGCTATCGTTCAAAGCTGGTATTGATTCGTCGTCGATGAATATTTAGCCGCCACGAACAGAGGCCGACAATCTGTGGCTAAATTATGGTTCAGGAGTTCTGCTCCTATCCAGGATGGATTATTTAATTAATTTTGGACAGATCTTCGAAAACTGGACCTTTGGATAGATGTGTATTGTTGTTGTGAGGGGGATATCAAGGATTCTCGCCATGCACAAGACACAATCCTCACTATCCCCAGGATTTACATTCTTGTAGTTCCAACAGCAACCACCAGGGCGAATTGGTGGAATATTCAGGACCATAATGTACCGTGGAGCCCCCACAACCTCATGCCTGCGTGGGTTTGCTTATGTGGGCGTGTGTGTTTCTTACACATATGTACAATGTTTACACACTTGTATTTCTTGGCGTGTTTGCGTGTAAACATCCAACATACGTCCTTGACAGGCATCAGCTGATGCTTAAATTCATGAATACATTCATGTGTCTACAGTGTTGCATCTTTAAGGGGTAATTTACACGCTAGCACTGGGAGTAGTCCTATTAAATGGGAGCCCCACATGGGTTGGTCTAGTTGTTAATAAAATGGTATTTAAAATTATTATTTTATTATGTATATATGATTACTATAAATAAAATACACTTTAAAGAACAATTATAGGGAATAGTTCAGCGATAGTGTGCTTGACTCCAAAGTCCAAGCTCTAATTCCCCTCGTGCTCTCCTTACAAACATTTTATGGGCACTCGAAAGAGTAATACAGCAAATTGAAAATAATATAACTCACGACAATAACAAAATATGTGAAATAGCCGGGCCCATGTCTATGGCCACACAGCGTCAGGCGTCATTCTCGCCAATAGCTAAATTTTTTGGATACGGAGAAGTAAAGGTTCAAATCACGGTCGAGTACAATTGGGGTTTGTTTCACTCATGTGGTTTACCACAGTACAGTTCAATCCCCTCCCTTCATATGGTGAACTTCCTCATCTCTTTACCTCTAATTACTCAACTAATAGACACGGAGTGGAACGCATCAGTTAAAATAACAAACTTGTGGTAAACACAACAAAATAATAAGATTGGCCTTATCTGAGAAAATACGCGTTCATTTGTAAGGTGGGGGGGGGGTTTTGACGGTCCAAGGAATCACTCTCACAATAGAGTGGACTGCCCATGACTGGGAGATCAGGGTTTAAATCCCGAACATGGGTACTGAGAGTGGTTTTAATCAATAAATGGTTTTCCACTTTATCTCCACGCAAATTCGGGAACACTTCCTATAATTTAAACCTCCTCATTCTCAACCCATTAGCATATCGGTAGTAAGACGCATTGATATTTGGTGTAAATATTAGAAAGGTAGAATCTGGATTAAGTGTACCCGAACTTATGTGTAAGGAGTAGTAAGCGATTTATAAAAAACGCTAGACTAAGCACACACATCCAGGATTCGAACCGTAATCCTCCTCGCTACCGGAAAACCCAACAAGTTGAGGACGACACATTTGTCCACGTGGCCATTGTTGTGGGTTTATAAATAAAATCTGCTGATCGCATAATTAGTTCGGTGCTCTGTAAATAGATGAGTCACGAGCGTGTGGAGGAGTGTTTAGGTTGAGAGGACACGTGATACGATCAATCACATTCTCACTTTGATATGTTAACAGACACATGCGTGGTCGCTGTAGTGTGTTTCCCCATCTCTCATCCGCACAACCTACAATGTCATCAAAATGGGGGGAAGCAGTTTTATTTGTTAAAAATTATATATTTCTATAAATGTGTGTGTGGTCTGAGTAAGTTGGCTGTTTCGTTAAGTGATTTCAGTCCAGAGCTACCCTGGAAATGGAGTAATAACTGAATTTATGTTTGTTACAATGTTCCAACATTATTTTCTCTTTATATTCTAGAGAATATATCGTCTGCGAGTGTGTTTACATATAAAATACGACTATTTGAAAGACATCGTCTTGTTATTCGAGAAGTTTATGAGACGAGACAACCTTTACTATCTACCATATCCTCAATCATTGCTGTCTACAACAATTAGATGTAGATCCAACACAAATATCATTCATTACAGAGCTCTCCGCATTTCATTGGACGTACAAGTTTATTCAGGTTAAGAGAATTATCCAAACAAAGAAGATATCTAATCAAAACATGTGTTTGTTCGTGTTTGTTGAGAAAATAGTAACATATGGTACAGTAACGCCACAACCTAAACTGTTTTACCTTCAAATACAATAACTGTATGAATTATATCGTCTATTATTTCACTATAATAACTCTCCACTGGGAGTTCTATTGTTCTGTGCCCTCAAAGACAAATAACATTATTGACCCAAAAACTGGAGGGGACAGTCATTTTGACTTCTGGTTGAGGCTCTTGAGTTCCAAACAATAGCATCAATAAGATAGGCCTACTTGGGTTGTGATCCCGGTGGACTCATAGTGCACTCTTAGTGGGGTGCAAGTCCGGTAATTGGGAGTGTATTAACATTTGCTAAGGAGTGTATTAACATTTGCTAAAGAGCGTATTAACATTTGCTAAGGAGTGTATTAACATTTGCTAAGGAGCGTATCAACATTTGCTAAAGAGCGTATTAACATTTGCTAAGGAGTGTATTAACATTTGCTAAGGAGTGTATTAACATTTGCTAAGGAGTGTATTAACATTTGCTAAGGAGCGTATTAACATTTTCTAAGGAGTGTATTAACATTTGCTAAGGAGCGTATTAACATTTGCTAAGGAGCGTATTAACATTTGCTAAGGAGCGTATTAACATTTGCTAAGGAGCTTATTAACATTTGCTAAGGAGTGTATTAACATTTGCTAAGGAGCGTATTAACATTTACTAAGGAGCGTATTAACATTTGCTAAGGAGTGTATTAACATCTGCTAAGGATTGTATTAACATTTGCTAAGGAGTGTATCAACATTTGCTAAGGAGTTTATTAACATTTGCTAAGGAGCGTATTAACATTTGCTAAGGAGTGTATTAACATTTGCTATGGAGCGTATTAACATTAGCTAAGGAGCGTATTAACATTTGCTAAGGAGCGTATTAACATTTGCTAAGGAGTGTATTAACATTTACTAAGGAGCGTATTAACATTTGCTAAGGAGCGTATTAACATTTGCTAAGGAGTGTATTAACATTTGCTAAGGTCTAAGGAGCGTATTAACATTTGCTAAGGAGTGTATTAACATCTGCTAAGGATTGTATTAACATTTGCTAAGGAGTGTATCAACATTTGCTAAGGAGTTTATTAACATTTGCTAAGGAGCGTATTAACATTTGCTAAGGAGTGTATTAACATTTGCTATGGAGCGTATTAACATTAGCTAAGGAGCGTATTAACATTTGCTAAGGAGCGTATTAACATTTGCTAAGGAGTGTATTAACATTTACTAAGGAGCGTATTAACATTTGCTAAGGAGCGTATTAACATTTGCTAAGGAGTGTATTAACATTTGCTAAGGTGTTTATCTTACCAGCCACGTTAACCAATCCTCCCCACCTCTCCACCAATTGTGCTCAGTTTAGTTATACAGTTAAGGTACGGATAGGGAAGGTACAATTTAGAGGTATTGTGCTTGCATTTGCGTAGAGGGATGGTATAAAACACATTTTTCAAATTTAAAAAAACACCCTCAATAAGCTCATCCACAATTTTAAAAACCTGACCTACCCGTAACCATAAAACCAGACTAGATGCGCCTTACATGTAGTCGTGTAGTTGACAGTAATAATTGTCTAACGATGTTGACCAAACTTGGTAAGCACATTAACGTAAAGTGAGATGGAGTGCGTTTACCCTTCCCTCGTGTAGGTTTTTAAATTTGTACTAGCTTTGACTTCAAACGAGTGTATTTATTTGATAGTATAAATAAAAGTGGAGTTATTATTTTGTAGATGTTGGGCGAAAAGCCCCAAAACGATCACTGGACGGATTTTTTTTCTCAATCCTAGGAATGGACATTTGAAAATGACCAAAGACTGAAGTTGTGTCCAATTTGGAGCTCTGGCCGTCTCCAAACAGCCAAACCTAGAATTGTGCCATCACTAAACGACCAGAGCTTGAAACAGCATTTTAGTTCGTTTCTCGATCAAACTGAGCTGGTGGAGAGCGCCCAGCCACGTGACTTCACGGGGGAGAGTGGATCTCATTGATATGCGAACAGAACCGGACAGAGCTTACAGAATATACAGAGTCGTTGTTCCTCTACCAACTGTTTTGGATGTGAATCTTTGGTAATAAGCAACTTGATTGAACACATCCTTAGGAGGAACTGTCTTCTGTATGACGTCATAGAAGGAATAGTTGAGGGAAAGAGGAGCTTAGGAGGAAGGAGGAGAATTCAAATACTAGAAGACTTGGAGGAGGAGGACAGGCCACTTTGGAGGCAGGGACAGGACACTTTGGATGCAGGGACAGGACACTTTGGATGCAGGGACAGGACACTTTGGAGGCAGGGACAGGACACTTTAGAGGCAGGGGACAGGACACTTTGGAGGCAGGGACTAGGACACTTTGGAGGCAGGGACAGGACACTTTGGAGGCAGGGGACAGGACACTTTGGAGGCAGGGGACAGGACACTTTGGAGGTCTAAGTTCACCGACATAAGTAATGGACCTATCGTATTACATTATTTGTTTATAGCGATTATTATAACTTCACCCATTTCACTAATTTATTTTGTAAAGATAGTTTAAAACACGCATTGAAAAGTTGTTGTACATTTATTAATATTTTATTTCATATAAAGTTTCACTAAATGTTTGCTATAGCTCAGTGTGTAACAAACTAGTTGAAATAGTTTCCCCTCACTATTAATACATACAGTCCACGCCACGTGTAATCCCCAGCCGAGCTACTGGCCAGACGTGTAGTGTGGCTACCACGGAGCCTCACACACTCACACACTCACACACTCACACACTCACACATCCCGTGTGATGGCCACGAGCCGCCGCAGTGTCGTGTTGCAGGTAAGTATATTCTTCAATCAGACCGCGCTAATATGTTCGTGGGGGGTCCCAAGTAGTCATTAGCCCCCAGAAACTGGACAAGGGGGCAGGGGGGGGCTCTGACTGAGGAAAGCACTTAGAGGGGCGTGTCGTCTGAGAAGTTGTCGGGAGGGTGGAGGGTGGAGGGTGGAGGGTGGAGGG